>CAUYPK010123922.1:0-53044 GCA_963574355.1 Loris lydekkerianus | reverse complement strand
ACAACACTCTACTGAGGGTGACATAGTGAAACTCTGTCTCAAAAAAAAAAAAAAAAAAAAGACTAAAAATGTTAAAAAATTTAAAAGTTCATGAAGTTAAAAAGTTATAGTAAGCTAAAGTTAATTTACTGAAGAAAGAATTTTAAAAAATAAATTTAGCATAGCCTAAGTATATAGTGTTTATAAAGTCTCCTATAGAGTACAGTAGCATCCTGGGCCTTCACATTCACTCACCACTCACTCACCTAGAGCAACTTTCAGTAGTGAGACCCTTTCAGAGTAGGTTCTCTATACTGTTGTACCATTTTTTATCTTTTATACCATATTTTGTATAATTTTCTATGTTTAGATACATAAATACTTACCATTGTGTTACATTTGCCTACGGTATTCAGAATAATAACATGCTGTACACGTTTATAGCCTAGGAGCAATAGGCTATACCATATAGCTTAAGGTGTGTAGTTGGACAGACCATCTAGGTTGGTGTATACATGTACTCCATGATGTTCTTACAACAATGCATTTCTCAGAATGCATCCCCACCTTTAAGTGAGGCATGATTATCTCAACATGATGTTGTACATACATGTTTAAATAATGTAAAATAAAAAACAAAGTTGGAGAACTGATAGGACTTAACTTTAAGACTTAGAAAGATACACGTACCCTTTCAATTGATACCCTTTCCAATTCAGGGCAGTGTGCTATTGGTTGAAGAATAGACAAATGGATCAATGTAATTTCCCAAGTAGCTGGGACTACCGGTGATATTAAGTATTCTTATCATAAATGATAACAACAAATAAGGGAGCAGGAGAAAGCTTTTAGAGGTGATAATGTGTTTATGGCACTGATTGTGGGCAGAACAGAGAGCTCAAATGTAGACCCCTGTGAATATAGTTAGCTAATCTTTGACAATATGAAAACATGCATATTTAATGTATGAGTTTGAACTTAATTATACACTTGTGAAACCATTACCATAATCAGTGCCATAAACATATTATCACCTCTGAAAGCTTTCTCCTGCTCCCTTTATTTGTTATTATCATTTATGATAAGAATACTTAATATCACCTGTGGTCCCAGCTACTTGGGAGACTGAAGCAAGAGGATCACTTGAGCCCGAGAGTTTGAGGTTGGTGTGAACTATGACACTATGGCACTCTACTCAGGGCAACACAGTAGTACTCTGTCTCAAAAAAAAAAAAAAAAAAAAAGCTTAACATAAAATCTACCCTGTTAGCAAACTTTTAAGTGTATAATACAGTATTATTAACTATAGACATGATGTCTTTTAATTGATGTATTTAGACATTGCCTTTTTTTTTTTTTTTTTTGCAGTTTTTGGTTGGGTTTGAACCCACCACCTGTGGTGTATGGGGCCAGTGCCCTACTCCTTTGAGCCACAGGCATCACCCTAGTCATTGACACTTAAGGTAATTATTGATATAGTTGGATTTAATATCTACCATTTTGTTACTGTTTTCTATTTAGTGCTTTGGTCCTTTCTATTTTGGTCTTCCACTCTTTTCCTGCTTTTGTGAATTTTTTTTTTTTATTTTGAGAAGAGTCTCACTTTGTCGTCCTTGGTAGAGTGCTGTGCTGTCATAACTCACAGTAAACTCAAATTCTTGGGTTCAAGCGATTCTCTTGCCTCAGCCTCCAGAGTAGCTAGCACTATAGGCACCTGCCACAACACCCAGGTGTTTTTAGAGTCGGGGGTCTCACACTAGCTCAGGCTGGTCTTGAACATGTGAGCTCAGGTTATCCACCAGCTTCGGTCACCCAGAGTGCTTTTGTGATTTTGATTGAGAATTTTATATGATTCTATTTTCCCTACTTCTTGAATATCAATGATATGCTAAAAAGCATCTGATTTTATTTTATTTATTTATTTATTTATTTTATTTTTTTTATTATAGATAAAAATATGCACCATAGATGTGGCCCAACTCATCACCTTCCCTCCACCCAAACCTCCCCCCTCCCTTCCCCTTCCTTGGTCCTTTCCTCATAGTCTTGTGGTATAGTTGGGTTATAGCCTTCATGTGAAAGCTATAGTTTACCTTCATAGTAGGGCTAGGTACATTGGATACTTTTTCTTCCATTCCTGGGATACTTGGTTTTTGATGACCTTGACAGTTTGAGGGGTATTGATCAAGCATAGTGTAAGATGCCCCTCTACTGGAATTTTTCTGATGCTTTTCTCATCATTAGCCTGGGGTTTCAGGTTTGGGGGAGGAAGGCCACATAGTAAATTACCATTTTCATTATTTCTTAGCAAGGATACACACTATCAGCATGATTTACCACTGTTTACGTGGCCCTGGCTCACCTGGCTGGGTACGTATTTGTGACATTTCTCGAAGATAAAGTGGCTCTTTCTCCTACCCCATCCCTTTCCACACTGTACTCAGTAGAAATTCTCTACAAGCAGCTCAGAGTGGGGTGGTATCCCCCCCTCCTTAAAGACAAGGTGCATAAATTATTTGGAATTCTTCTGCACAGGAGATGTATCTTTTCTCCTCATTTATTAATTTATTTCACCATTTACTTATACATATCAGCAGGAACTCATGCTTTGGGTTATGATCCAATACTACTTTATTTTGTTCAAATTATTCTATCTTTGGCCACTGAGTTGGCTTCTGTGCCCCTTTTGACATTTTCTCATTAATGTTTTGGGGTTTTACTAAGCACCTCTTTACTTTCTGGCACTGTAAGATGCTCCAAGCTCATCTTGTGTGTTTCCTGCCCCAATAACACTAGAATTAGCCATTTTTCTCCAAGGTGCCCTGGGTCCTTTTACAGAAGAAGGGTACTGGAAACAGGCCCAGGCACTAGGTGCACTCGTCATCTCTGCTAGTTTTTAACACTGAATCTTACTTTGCCCCTTGTCTTCTCTTGCTTATAATTTATCTAGCACTTCACCTGTTAAAGAAAATGTTACCTTACCACTTATATCTATATTCTCCTTTCCATCCCACCCTGCATTTTTTAACTGTTGATCAAAGCAAGCTATATGAAATACTATATACGGTAGACAATCACTATCCCCAAAGCAATTCTACTGCTTGAAAAATTCAGCCCAAAATGCTGCCACAAGTCCCCCATAAAACTGAAGTGCATTATCTTGGTACTTACTACTTTATATAAGGCAGACATTGTTAAGAAGTATAAGTTCAAAACAAATTCAGAAGTACCAGAACTGTACAAGTAGACTAAAACTGCACAGATGAATTCATGTGTGTGCTGGAAGCAGAAGGATCTCACATCCTGGAAGACGTGCTACCACCAAGATGATTTAGGCAATGCAATCTCTGCCATGCTTTTTAAACACCATAGACTTGTATAATAGCAACATACTACTGGGCATATCTTAAATGAATTCTGTTACATAACAGAACTGGTTCCAAGTAGTAATATTTTCCACAGTCTCAAATGTGAAAATTACTTTATAAATAATATGCCCCAGTAACACGTGGTCTCTGAAACTCATTCCTCAAAACATCCTGAAGAGTCACCTCCTTATTTCTCTTCTGTTTAATAGAAGTAATTACAAGAGATAGCATATGGTTTGGGGGTAATGCGACACACCTTCATTTTAGACTTTCTATATCACTAAGAAAGAGAAATATTATTTTACATAAAGAACATGATGTATAATTTAACTACATCAATTACTTATAGTTTTCTCTTAACCTCATTTTTATCATTTGGACTTCAAGTCTATGCTATGAAGAACATATTTCTAACTATTCCTTATATCCCCATTTTTGTTTACAATTTACATCTTTTTTACCATGCATGAAAGATTATTCTCTAGTCTAATCCCTGTTATAGGGATAAAGTCAACTACAGTCTCAATGTCACCATTTCAGCTTAATCCCTCTCCAATACCTGCGGCAAACCTGTACCTCAATGGCATGAGGTTCTCCCATTCTCACATAATATTTGTTCACTTGCAGAGGAAGTCACAATAAATTGTAAACTTTCAATGCCTTGTATCAACTTTGTTAATCAGATGACTTTTAATGAAAGAACAAGTACTTAAGTAAAATTAGATTAAAAAATAAGCTTGTTTCTAGATATTTAAATAAGAAAAAACCAAATATGCACTTACTTATATATGAGAAAACATATTTAGAGGCTTACAAAGGTTTTTAATTATTTTTTTATTAAATCATAACTTTGTACATTGATGCATTTATGGCGTTTAGGGTACTCCTTCAATATACAACGTGAAATGCTTACATTGAAGTAATTAACACATCCATCACAATTATACTCATTTCTTAATAGTTTTGAAATGTACCATTGCATCATGCACATCAGGTGAGGTCCCCCCAAATACCCTCCCTCATCCCATATCCCCCCTCCCCTCCTCTCTCTCTCCTCTTCTCTTCCACTTTCTGGACTATAGTTAAGTTTTGCCATTCTTATGAGTGTGTAGGTGGTTATATATTGATTTCATAGTAGTACTGAGTATATTGGATACTTTTTTTTCCATTCTTGAGATACTTTATTAAGAATATGTTCCAGCTCCATCCAGGTAAACATAAAAGATGTGACGTCTCCATCTTTTTTATGGCTGCAAAGTATTCCATCGTGTACATATACCACCATTTGTTAATCCACTCATGGGTCAATGGGCACTTGAGCTGTTTTCATGTCTTGGCTATTATGAATTGGGCTCCAATAAACATTCTGGTGCAAATGTCTTTGTTGTGAAATAATTTTTGATCATCTGGGTATATACCTAGTAGAGGAATTGCAGGATCAAATGGCAGGTCTACTTTTAGTTCCTTGAGCATTCTCCAAACTTCTTTCTAAAAAGGTCTTATTAGCTTGCATTCCCACCAACAGCATAGAAGCATTCCCTTCTCTCCACATCCATGCAATCAGGCTTAGAAAGTTTTAATGCTAGTTTACACCTTCAATTCTTTACTATAACCAGCTTACCTAAAAAGTTCACCTTCATCTTCAATTGATACTATTACCAGCTTACCTAATTTTCATCTTCTGTCTGGGATCATTCTTATCAACACTCTAAAATTACTAATGCTCATGATGTAGTTCACTATTCCAATTCCATCATTTTGCAAAGATTTCATTGTCAGTCTTCCCATAATTCTAAAAATAGATCTTGTAACTGTTAGTTTTGTATGTCTTCTAGGCTAGGTTATGATATACAGTTGTTCAATTAAGTACTAACGTGGGTATTTCTGTACAAATATTTTATAGACATGGTTAAAAATCTATATTTAGATGACTCTGAGTAAAGGAGATTATTCTCAATAATGTGGGTAGGCCTCGTCCAATCATTTGAAAGGCCTTAAAGCAGTGGTTCTTAACCTGTGGGTCACAACCCCTTTGTAACAGTGAAAATACATAGCAACATTAGGAAGGTTGAGAACCACTGCCTTAAAGCAAACCCTAATATTTCCCTGAATCAGTAATTATGCCTCAAGACTATAGCAGCAAGTCTTGCCTGTGTTCCTTTTCTGACCTGTTCTAAGCATTATGGACCTGTTAGTCTCCACAATCTCATAAGTCAATCTCTTGACATCTCTTGGAATTGTACATACATGCACACACATCTTTCCACCCCACACATTTTGCTTCTCTGAAGAACTCTGGCTGATACAGATAACAAGCACATTACCCACATAAGCCATCAAAACTAACTACCATGTGTTAGGATCAAACAAACTTAAAAGTCATAGGCAAACTCAGAAATTGAGACACATAATTGATTAATCACATTTTTCAGTTAAATTCAATATGGCTGAAAATAGATCTTTGTCTTCATTCCCATAGACATTAAATGTGAGCAGTAAGGTTACTGATTTCTTTCTTTTATTCTGAAGGATATTTTTGCTGGATATAGGATTCTGAGTTGACGGTTTATTCTGTTAGTAGTCTATTTTGCCTAATTTTAACATAAAGTCCACTTTGATTCTTATTTTTGTTTTTCTGTATATAAATTCATCCCTTGCTATCCACAGGGTATTGGTTCCCAGACTGCCTTTAGATACCAAAATCCAGTCAGACTCAAGTCTTGTGGTTTGCCTAGTGGAATCCAAGCATACAAAAAGACAGCCCTCTGTAAAGGCCAGTGCTGCTTTTCATAAATATTGGATATTTGATCCTCCTTTGATTGTGGATGCCAAAACTGCCAATGTGGAGGGCCAATTGTATGTAATTTTTTAAATATCTGAACTTAAGTGGACTCACACAGTTTAAACCCATGTTTTCAAAGGTCAACTGCAGAATCTCTTTTTTCTCTGGCTGCCTTTCAGATTTTCTCTTTGTTTTTGAGCAGTTTTAATATGATGTGTATGTCTATGAGTTTGTGTTAATTATTCATCCTGCTTATTGTTTATTGACCATCTTGAATCTATTTTTGGTATCTGTCAGTAATTGTGGAAAATTCTGTCATTATCTCCTCGTATATTTTTTCTCTCCTGTTGACTCTCTTCTCATTCTGGGAATTTAATTACACATATTTTAGAACCTTTGACATTGTACCAAAGCCCTTAGAGGCTCTAATATCTTTTCACCCTTTTTGCTCTTTGGGTTTCAGTATAGAAAATTTCTTTTGACCTAACTTCAAATGCGCTAAATACTTCTTCAGCCAAATCAACACTATCAATGAACCATTAAAAGTGTCTGTCACTATCTGTCAAGATTAGTTATTATACTTTTCATTTCTAGCATTTTCATTACTTCTGTTTTACAATTTCATCTTCTCTACTAAAACTCATCTGTTCATACATACTATCCACTTTTTCCACCAGAATCTTTAACATATCAATCTTAGTTATTTTAAACCCTCCATCTGTCATATAGTTCCAACATCTGGGTCATCCTATGAAATGCTTTGTTTCTTGTACGTATGCTGTTTTCCTGGACTTCAGGTACCTCAGTAATTTTTGGCTGATTGCCAGACATCTTGTGAAAAACTACAGAGTCTGAGTAAAATAGTATTTATGCCTAGAAATAAACATGTCTCTTATATTGCTAGTCTTAAGTATGATGAGTTGAGTTAATCTAGTTAGTAGTGTAGAGCTGAACTGGAGTTTTATTGCTGCTATGGTTACACACATGCTGCTCTGCACATCACAGGTTTCATAAGGCTTTAGCATTACCTCAGGCTTAAGATGAGGCTGATTTTCCTGACTGTTTACCTCCACATCTGTCCTGCCCTCAGCTTTAGATTTTCCCTTTGTGTCTGTACCACAGAAAGGGTCTCTCTCGATGTTCTTCCCCCGCCCCTAGCAGTAGACTGCCAATACTTGCACTCCAGTTGGTGGCCTGGTGTATGCAGAGGTGGAGGGATTCTCTTGTTCTGGTTTACCCTCAGTCTCAGGATTTTGGGGGGGGGGAGGGGTAACCTCACGATATTAGAAGATCTCTAATAGTCTCAGTGAAGAATATTTCTTTGCCTCTCTTCCAGAAGTAGAGGAATTTTTCTGTTCCTTTCCCTACCTGCAATAGGTCTTCACCTGCAAGAGACTAAAAAGCTTACTGCCCTTCCCCCAGAAGCTTAAGTTTTGTTCCATAAGAGAGAGGGGGTTTGGGGAGAAGGATCCCCGAGGACTTCATGCCCTTCTTGAAGTGGTTACTGTTTGCCTCCCTGCCTCGCAAGAAAGGTGTTCTTTGGTCACTTGCCTTGATCCCAGTCTTTTCCATTAGCACCAGCTAAGGTACGTGAAGTGCCTGCATATGACTTTGAGTTCTCCTTGAAACTGCAGGTCCCAGGCCTGCACACATTCAGCTTTTAGTACTTAAAACAAAATTTAGCTAAGTTGATTCTTACCAGCTTATATGACATCCAGCATCTGCCCCTGTTTACTAGGAGACTCATACTCTCCTTGGATTTCACACTAACTGGCTGCTCTGTGACCTAAAGTCTCTGAGTTGTGATTTCATAGATTATATGAATTTTTTACTATTGTAACCATGGGTGCAACACTTTCAGCTTCTACATCCTAGAATAAGCCTATTTGTACGGAGATTTTTGCTTGTTTTTATTTTCAATAACATGAAAGGTTTTGGAGCTGAAAATACACAAATGCTCATATATATTAATTTATACTAATTTGCCAACTATAAGTATGTGAGGAAATGCTTTTAACTAGGACTCTAGTTAAAATGCTACCTTAAAATTTATGCAAACCAAATGGGTTTTATGACAGAAAAATATATCTTATGTCCTGTTTGAGCCCATATTTCCTAATTCAGAATCAGCAGACTTAGTAAATGACATATCACTGTGTCACAGGAAACCCTAATGCAGATTGAGAAATGTGCTTGCATTTTTGCAGGTAAATCAGGAGACAGAAGAAAACAGAATGAAAACAAACAAAAAGAGAACAAAACAAGATAAGCATTGACTGGTAATGCTATAAAATATCACTTAGTATAATACAGGCTTTCAATCCTCATATTAATTGTACTAAGACTTTTTTTTTTTTGCCACTTTCCTCTTCCTCCTTAGTTCTAGAGTAAAACACTTCATGAAAATGATTTTTATAATACTTCTCATCACAAGCTTATACTTACTTTTCCCATTTTTAATGTAATCATTTTTAGATTCCTTGGAATCTACAAGCCAGGTGACTAGAAGATGTCATGTAAAATAACTCATTCATTTAAAAGTTTAAGGGAAACATTGTAAATACCCAAATAAGTGCTTAGTAGAGGGTTCTAAAATGGTAAAAATCTTCTAATTGGTAATATTTCAAAGCATTCACTATAAAATTAATATTGAATTATCACCTTCACCGTGTCAGAGTATCTTATCACTAGAAAAATCATCTAATCCATGTAGTAGGCATAAAGGTCAAACATAAGCCAAAAACAAAATTATACAGTGAATGTGACATGGGAATGGGCAAAAAGGGGAGAACAGTGAACATATTCCAGTGTTTACACAAAAGGATACAGCTGAATCTTTTCAGAAAAATAAAAACGATTTTTAAAATCTTCACAGAGAACAAGTCTGAATATGAATGTGGGTTATTTCACAGAAGATCTTGCTCATCCCTGTGGAAATCTCTAAAAGCAAAGGAGGGACTGCAGGAGGAAGACTTCTCAGAGTGGCTCCATTTGGGGACTGGCCTGTGACCTCCTTGGAGCAGACCTAGCGCTGCAGTGCCTTCTACTGGGTCTCCAGAGAGGAACCAAGACAGATGAGTTAAGATGTGCTTGGCACAAGGAGTAGAAACTCCAATGGGGGGGGGGGGGGGTGGCGGAGGGGGGATTATGAAAATTAGAAAAAGAATATAAAAGGGAAAAAGGAAAAGAAACTAGAGAAAGATGGAAAAGCAAAACAGAGAAGCATCTGCTGTGTCTCAGACCTTCTTATCACAAGCCTGTTTAATCGAAGAAGACGGTATCATCATTCTCATTTTAAGAGGACAAAACTGACTTGTGCAAACTATATTAATAAGGGCATATAGCAAAATGTCACTTTTAGAGCTACATAATTATGTATTAGGAAAAAATGTAACAGTGTTCGTGATATATTTCTTAACTTAAAGGTTTGGTCGCAATTAATTCTTCCTATTCTAAATGCTTAAATCTTTTTACGGTAAAGTTGGGGATCAAACAGAAAGATAAAGAAAAAAGAGAAGGCACCAAAGATTAGGAGTTAAGATTAACAGCAATGATATACATTTTTCAGATATAACAAAGTGCAAAAACTGAGGTGTGTGCATAGCTCCTAACCTAATATGGATCTCTCTCCTTTCTTCTAACCAAACCTTTTGCCTTTTCTCACTTTCCAGCCCCCTTCGTACAGAGAGTTTCTAAGCACTCTGATATAAGGCATCCATGAAACAAACGCAATATGCAAAGGAAAATATTAGGATTTTTGTCAGGGTATTACTGATGACAAATAAAAGAACCATGTCCTTAAAGCACCTTCCTTTACTTCTTCCTCTTCTGTACGGTGAATAATTTTGAAGCTTCACAGAAAAATATCCTCCCTACCACTTCAACAGCTCTGTAATCAGTGCATTCTTTCAGACAGACACTGATACCATCTAGATGGCTCTAATATTCACATGCAGGGGAATTTCCTCATCTTTAAAGGCAGTCTCCAAATTATGGCTCAACTAATGTTACTTTAGCTATCAGTTCATAGCACTACTTCTAACTGAAGAAAGATGCTTAGAAAAGTGAGTACATAACTATTTATGTTATTTTTTTTACTGTTATGTATACTTGAACTATTTCTTAATTTAAAAAAGATAATTCACCCCACATGTGCTGATGGAAAACCTGCCAGATTTTAAAAATCTGATATGGAGGGATATAAATGTTCATTGTGCTGCCCTTTAGTGTAAGAGAAAGATGACCTCCTAAAGAAGAAATAGGACCTACATAAGAAGACAGGCATGCAAAGTTTAAAGCATGTGAGATAACAATCACAAGAACAACACAAATAATGTACAGAAGGAGCTTCAAAAAGCAGAGAAGTCCATTCAGCTCTAACAAGCCATACTGTGCTGACAGCAACAACAGAAAAGGCCACGCATTCCTCCCAGCCCTGTAGACGCACTCCTTTGTGATGTGAGCTACTGCTCCTCCCTCTGGTTGGGCTCCATTTCCCCATCCCTTGTGTGTGGGCAGACCTGGTGACTCACACTGACCAACAGAATGCTACCCAACTGCCAATGGATACTCTCTGGGCCTGGGCTGCCAAAGGCCTGGTAGCTCCCATTTTACTTTCTCGCTGCTCTGAGATACCATGGAAAAGAGTCCTTGAGCATCCCTCTTACAGATGAGAAAGAGGCAGAACCTACAACCAATAACAAAATGACAGATATGTGAGGTCATTTCAGACCTGAGACTTCCAGTTCAGCTGTCAGATGAATGAAGATCCATGCATGCCTCCAGATAAGACCAAAAGAAGAAACAGCTGAGCCCAACCTAATCATGAGTCCATGATTTTCAACAAAATCATGAACAAATAAAATGTTTGTTGTTTTAAGCCACTAAGTTTTGAGGCAGTTGTAGCAAAGGGTACCCAAAATAAGTGCAAAGAATATGTCACTAACTCTCATTGGCACTAAAAAAAAAAAAAAAAAAAAAAAGGGTAAAGACATTTCTTGCTACCATTAAGTACCTATATACTCGAGTACAAGCCGAGTTTTTCGGCACAAAATTTTTGCCGAAAAACCAGAACTCGGCACAATTTTGTGCCGAAAAAACTCGGCTTGTACTCAAGTATATAGGTAGTTAATTCTGCATGCTTTCATAAGCAAATGTATAGATCAATTTAAGATGATTTCAAGAGCCACACTAGGCAAAAAGAATACAAAGATAAACACAACACAGATCTTCCACTAAGGAACTTAAAGATGAATTCAATAAAAGTCAACAAAGATCTACCACAGGGATGTAAGCAGGGTGCCCCAAGGAGACCTCCAGGAAGAGTCAACTGACATAAACTTGGATGGCTGCAGTGGGGTGAGCAAAGGAAGCCAAGGGAGGCCTCCCAGAAAAGCCAGAACAAAGCCTTGAAAGCAAAAGAATTAAATGAGACGAAAGGGTCAGTAAAGAAAAATAGTGCAAACAGAGGGGAGGATTTCTGTGACACACCATTGTGGTTCCAGGGCACTAAAAGCAGTTTTTAATTTTATCTGTGGAGATTAACAAGATGGAGAAGCAGACAAGAGATTATGATGGGTTACTAGGTCAAGCCAAGAGGTTTAAACTTTATCCTGCCATAAATCGAGCACCAGCCACATGTTTAAAGGGATATAAAGTAGCCAGAATTGTGTCTCTAAGAAATCATTACGGGTGCAGTATAAAACATGGACTTGAGAAGGCCCAAGACCCAGGGCCAAAAGACGAGTCAAGATCAAGATGAGAAAACAAAGAGCAGACAACAGGGTAGACATATTGGGGAGAACTGTGAGACAGAATTTGCAGACCATGGCAAATGACCAGATGTAAGGGTTATTGGGTGAGAAGTCAAAGTGCCCAATGATGCCACATACTCCCTACACATCACTCCAAGATAGTGAAGAGGAAGCAGGGTAATCTTCTCTGAAGGAGAAGAGAGAGAAAAGATTAATTGCTTGTAGGGTATTTTGAGTTTGATCTATGAATGAATGCCCAGTTTGTATTAGAATCTACAAGTCTAAATTCTCAAAAATGAGAATGAGGATAGAGGTATATACATTTGGAAGTGAACCGTATTAGCAGAAGAGCTAAAAATCAAGAGCTTGAATGAAATCATCTGTGAAAAGCTCCCAAAGTGAAAGAAAAGAGATGTATCTCAGAGAGAACTAGAAGTCAGAGTTATTCTAGGGTTTGATGAATAGTGTCCCTTCTATCGGGTGGGAGAGCATAGTTGCCCCTTAGAGGCAGAGGAAGAATCATGTCTCTGCTGTAGCTCATTTGCTTCCTAAAGGGTTATGGGTCAGGGTCCCCACATCCACTAATGAAAGCTTGAAAACTAAATGCTTACTTAAGTCGAACCAATTCTCAAGAGCTATGTACATGCCAGAGACTGTACCTGGGCTCCTTTTCTGGGAGGATTCTGCCACCCTGTTCACTAACCTGACCATAATGAGTTCAGTTCAAGGAGCTTAGAGTTCAGCAGACTATAATGGCTGTTTTATTCTCTGTTCAATCAATTATTTACACTTAGAGCTTTTTAACATTAAGCAAGTGGCACACAGATCTAATATGATGTATTCAGTTGCTTAGAAACCAAGATTTCTCAAATTTTCCTTCTCTGCTTTCCATTTTAACTATTGCTAAACCACAAACTTCAATATCTGTATGTTTCACCTTAAATAACTACCAACTAAGCAAATTCAACATCTATATTTTAAGAATCTTTAAATGACTGTTTATCTCTCATTCCAGAGTAGATTTAGATCAAAATCAAACATTTGAATCTATAAGTCAGTTTCCAATTCAGTCTCATGTGACATAAACAGGCTCTGACATTAGTCAGTGGGTAACTCCAAGTCAATTCCACACTGACTTAAATAGGATTAATTTACCCATATAGTTTCATTTCAGTCAATGTACAGGTACTATACCTGATGAGGTTATACAGTTATTACACTTAAAGACATACTGACTCAACTGAAGGCCTTATTATCTCAAGGCATCCAAGATGTTATTATCAGTCATAAAGGCATAAAGGCCACTATTAAATTCGTGAAATTAAATTTCAGCTTTAATTCCAAGTTCCACTACAGTTAACCATGTGAGGACCAGAGACCAAAGGCTACATCAGTTACTCAAAAGAGTCCTGAAGTCAAGGGCTTTGTTTTTAAAATATATGATCTCAAAAAATTTACTTAACTTTTTTTAAATAAAACTCCTCAGCAATATATAAAATAAAATCCATTTTACTACTTCGCAAATGTAGTTGGAAGTCAAGAAATCTGGTGAATAAATGAATGATTCAATAAATAGATGACTTAAAGCTAAACTTTTATTTATTTATTTATTTATTCCGAGACAGAGACTCACCATGTTGCCCTTGGGAGGGTGCTGTGGTGTCACAGCTCAGAGCAACCTCAAACTCCTGGGCCCAACTGACTCTCCTGCCTTAGCCTCCCAAGAGGCTGGGTCTACAAGCACCCGCCACAACGCCCAGCCATTTCTTATTGTTGCTATAGTTGTCACTGTTGTTTGGCAGGCCCAAGCCAGGTTCTAACCCGCCAGCCTCCGTGCATGTGGCCGGCGCCCCAACCACTGAGCTACGGGTGCCAAGCCAAGCTAAACTTTTCTATCTTCTCTCAGAACTAATACTATATTAAAGTTCTGTTAGATATCAGCATTAGATGTCTTGTTTCTTTAGCAGTATAGACATAATGACATCTCTCCTATATAATCACTCAAATACAGTGTCAGTAAGACCTCACCATCTTGCCTGAGATATTCTGTAAACCATTCCACTGATAGGGACTGGTAGTCCTCAAAGTGTGGTCCCTAGGCCAGCAGCCTCAGCTTCCTCAGAATTGTAGAACTGAAATATCAGGCCCCATCCTAGACCCAACGAATTAGAATCTCTGGGACCGGGGCCTAGGGATTTGTTTTAACAGGTCCTCCAGGTCACTCTGTCATCACTAAAGTTTGAGAATCACTGATGTATGAGGAAATCTCAATTCAAGTACTAAGAAAGGAATAAAACCTAATTCCATACATTTTATTAAAAAGGATTAATTGAGAAATTCAGAAAAGGTACAAACAAATGCAACATACTTAAATGGCAATTTTCCAGCTACGCTGGACTAAAGGCAGTTAGAGGTGAAGCTGGGAAAACAAAGGAAATAAGAATTAGTGGCCACTTGCAATTCAATAAGTGGGGTAAATTAGACAAAAACATACCATTAAAATAATACAACCATTTTATGTAAAAGCTTGGAAAATACTTTAATAGAAAAGCTGCCAGGAAATATCAGCCCTCCCAGATATTAAAACATATGAAGGGTCTCTGTAATTAAAACAGTTCGGCAATGTGTTATAAAACTAAACATACAATTACCATACAATCCAGCAATTGCCCGCATGAGCATTTATCCCAGAGCAATGAAGACTTACGCTCACACAAAAACCTGTATGTAAACGATCATATCAGCTTTACTTCCAATGGCAAAAACAAGAAACAACTCCAGTTTCCTTCAACAGGTGAATGATTAAACTGGAGCAGCTGTACCAGGAAAATGCCACAATAAACACACAACAACTAGAGGAATCTCCAGACAAGTATACTGGTAAGTGGAGGAACAATCCCAAAAGATTACATACTGTATGATTCTGCTTTTGTAATACCATTGAAATTAGGGAAATGGAGAACAAATTAGTGGTTGCAGATTAAAGGGGGTGAGAAAGGAAGTGAAGGAGGTTATGAGAGTGATCCCCGGGGTGATGACTGTTGGGACTGTGGTGATGAATACATGAAACCATACGTGTGATAAAACTGTGCAGAACTAAATATACACACACATACACAAATGAGTTCAGGTAAATTGGAAAAAGTCTATAGACTGTTGACGATATCAGTATCTTGATTTTGATATAGTATCACAGTTTTGAAGATGTCATCATTGGAAAAAACTGCGTAAAGGTTAAAAGGAATCTCTATTACATCTTATAACTATGTGAATCTAAAAGTATCATCAGATACAAATTTTAACTGAAAATACATGGTACTGCATAAACAGAGCAGTAAAACGGACTAGAAAATCCAGAAATAGACCCATACCCATATGCAAATTCAGGAACAGGTAGCCTGAAATCGCTGAGTAAAATGAACTTTTTATAAATGGCTTGAGAAAAATGGATATGTATTTAGACAAATATATAATTGGCTGGGCACAGAGGCATATGCCTGTAATTATATACTCTGGGAGGCTGAGGCAGGTAGATTACTTGAGATCAAGAGTTTGAGACCAGTCTGAGCCAAGACAGACACTCCATCTCTACTAAAAATAGAAAACTAGCTGGAAGTGGTGAATGCCTGTAGTCCAGCTACTGGTGAGGCTGAGGAAAGAGGATCACTTGAGTCCAAGAGTTTCCTGTGAGCTATGACACCACAGCACTTGACTCGGGGCAACAGAGTAACAGACTGTCCAAAAAAATAAAATTTTACACATATATGTATATAAATCTACATATATGTGTATACACACACACACACACACACACACACACACATATATATCACTAAAGGTAAATGTGGGTGATTTCCTCTATAAGTGTACAAAAAGACTTTGACTCAAAATCTACTAAGCAAAAGATTGAAAATCTGGCTAAATAAAAATAAAGTCTTCATGGCCAAAAGAAAAAAATCACAAGCAAACTCAAAGGAGAAATGGCAAACCCATATATTCATAGGCAATTTATTTTTTACAAGGATGCCAACAACAATCAAAGAAGAAAGAAATAGTCTTTTCAATAAATGGTGATGGGACAGCTCCATACAAAAGAATACATACCTCCACTTTATATAAAAATTAACTGAAAGTGGATCAAAGGCCTAAATGTAAGAGCTAAAATCATATAACTTTTAGGAGAAAACATGATCATACATCTTTCTGAACTGGATCAAGCAATGGCTTCTTAAATATGATATCAAACCACAAAGAAAAAAAAAGCACTGGTAAGTTGCACCTCCTCAAAACACGGTGCTTCAAAGCATCAGCATCACTGAAAAAGTGAAAAGACAACCTATGGAATGACAAGAAACATTTGCAACTTACATATCTGAAAAGAGTCTAGTGAACAACAAAAAATAATCCAATCTTTTAAATGGGCAAAGAATCTGAGTAAGACACTTCTACAAATGGCCAATACACACCTGAAAAGGAGTTCAACATCGTTATCACCAGGGAAATGCAAATAAGATCACAATGACATACCAGATCACACCCAATAAGAGGATTATAATAAAAAAGACAACAAGTATTGGCAAGGATGTGGAAAAAGGGGAATTCTCATGTACTGCTGAAACTGTAAAATGGTATAAATGCTTTAGAAAACAGTTGGGCAGTGTATAAAATGGTTAAATATAAATTTACCATATGACTTGTTTTTCTTTTCAAAGGTGTACCCACCATAAAGGAAAAGTTCTGCTCAACAAAAACAAGTATGCAAAGGTTCACGGAAGCATCATTTATGATAGCCAAAAGGTAGAAACGATGGAAATATTGGTCAACTGATGATAAAGTGACATACATTCATTCAAAATACTATTCTATCATAAAAAGGAATGATGTGCTAATGTATCTATGATATAGATGAACCATGAAAACGTTATGCTAAGGGAAGGAAACGAGATACAAATAACAACAGGCAGATCCATATGGGCAGAAAGTACGGTGACTGTCAGGAGACCTGGGGCCTCAGGGAAGTAGCAGCCACTGGGTAAAGCCATTCTTTTTATGGTGCTGAAAAGGTTCTAGAATTAGTGGTGTGATGGTTGTACAGCCTTGTGATATACCGTATATACTCGAGTATAAAAAAACTCGGCTTATACGCGAGTATATATGGTACTAAAAACCACTGAACTATATACTTTTAAAAGAATGAATTTATGATATGTGAATTATATCCTAATCAAAAAAGGACATATTACAAACTGGGAGAAAAACATCTGCAACATATCTCACAATAAAAGAGCCATTATGACTAATATATCGACAATCTTTAAAATAGAGAGAAAAAAGATCAAAAACACAATTTTAGAAAAACAGCCCAAAGACATAGAGAACAATTCACAAAATACAAACTAAAAGGGTATGTTATCATGTAAAAACATGTTGAACTTAACATGTAAGAAAAGCAAATTAAAACCATACTACAACACCACTGCTCATCTTTCAGACTGGCAAAAATTAAAATGTTTGACAACACATGCTATTGACAAGGCTGTGAAGGAAGAAGTATTTCTGTACTTAATCTTTATTTAGTATCCCATGCTCATCAAATCATCAAAATCATGAAAGAAGAGAAAAAAGTAAGGATGAAGAATGATTCCATATTAAAACAAAAGATATGTGACAATTAGGAGAAAAACCATAAAAGTCATTACTGGGACGACTGACAAAATTTAAATTCGGACTGTGGACTCTATATAAAAAAGTATTGTTTTTTATTGATATACTAAGGTTATATAAGAAAATGTTTTTCTTAGGACATAATGCATTGAAATAGTTGAGGGTTAGCCTACAACTCACTCTTAAATAGTTTAGATAAAAGTTTGTGTACAAGGAGAAAAGAGTTAATGACAAAACCAGTGGGACATATTCTTAGTACAGTATCTCAAGAATGGAAGAAAAAGTATCCAATGTACTCAGCCCTACTATGATACTAATTTATGGCTTTCATATGAAAGCTATAACCCAGTTATAACCTAAGAATACGGGGAACGGGGAGAGGGGAGGGATGACAGGGAGGGGAAGCAGGGGGAAGGATGGGCAGAGGGAGGGTAATTGGTGGGACCACACCTACTGTGCATCTTACAAGGGTACATGTGAAACTTACTAAATGTAGAATATAAATGTCTTAACACAATAACTAAGAAAATGTCAGGAAGGCTATTTAACCAGTGTGATGAAAATATGTCAAATTGTATATAAAACCAGTGTATGGTGCCCCATGATTGCATAAATGGACACAGATTTAATAAAAAATAAATTAATTTAAAAAAACCTCTTAATCACAAAAGAGGCCTTTTCTTGGCCTCTTTTCCTCTTTGTTTGCTTTCATGGGAAAGCAAGTCCAGAATGCTGGGAGGAACCTCCAAATGTCAGCAGGTGCTCCCTCTGGGCCCCACAGTCCCTGATTAGAGAGGGGCCTCTGGCCTCCGGGAACAGGACCAGGAAGGGGCCTGGCTTGCCAGGGCTCAGTGTGTAGATTTTCACGGAACCCTGTGCTGGGCAGCTTCATGCCTCACCTCTGCCCTCTTGCATGTAATTTTTCCAGAAAATAAAGCTCATGGGGACTGGAGGTGGTGGAAGAAGAGCAGGAGAAACTGCCAGAGGAGGCAGGGAGGCGACAGGGAACACCACCGCTGTGCAGGCAAATTTTTATATACTCTCTCTTTTTTTTTTTTTTAAGTCCTAATTCAACACTCTCTTTTTATGGTACTTGGTGCTTCAAAATACTGAGTCCCCTGTAGCGTCTGTGGTCAAGTGGCTTACTTTCTAGGGTACTCCCTCTTTTTCCCTTTAGGTGGACACTGTCTCCATATTGCCAGGTCCTACTATTGTTTTCAGCCAACTATAAATTTCTTGACTCTGACTCTGCTATGTTCTTGTAGAGCAATAATGTTGTTGTTGTTTTTTTTAAATACCTTTACTAACATTTTTAAAGAGGTTGGTGGAGGGGGGAGAGACCTATGTATGGTGAATGTGCCATGTTTTGGCCAAAATTGTCATTTTCTGCTTATAACCTCCCTGCTTTCCAAATAACTTATTCAACTGCTCCTACTGTATCTGTCTTCACCCTCGTCTTCGCCCTCACTCTCTCCTCTCTATCTCTGCTGTTGTGGGTGCTGGAGAAATGGTGGACAAGTGAACAAATGATTCTGCATGTGGATTGTTACCCTGCCAAGCAGTGTCAGGCACATTAAACCCTGCTTTGTTTTACACTCATGGATGAAATGGAACTCACAGACCAGCAAGAATAGAACTTTTTTTTTTTTTAGCTTTTTGTTTCGTTTTGTTTTGAGTTTTGGCATGCAAAAATGTCTGGCCTCTTCTTGTGCTCCATCACAGTGAGAAAAAAATCAGTGAGCTCAAGGTAGGCCGGGTGCCTGGGGAGGACAACAGGGAATGTCCCCAGGGAATTTGGGCCCTCTGAGATAGAGCAGAAATCTGGGACCTATGGCATTTTGGGCAGGGTCCCTGCAAGAAGCAGCTAAGGACAATGTTGAAGGAAAGCCCCACTGGGCCGCAGTTTCCTCTGGGCTGTTTGGAAAGTGTGTCCAGCACGGCTGTAGTCCTGCCTGCTGTTCCAAATGTTGGGAGGCTCCTTCCTGGGTTTGTCCTCAGCCCTTCTGTGGGCCCTGGAAGGGAGACCGCGCTCATGTCCTTTCACCAGGAGTGACCCCACATTACTGGTAACATGAGGGAACAATGGGGCACCACATGCCAGAGCTGTGAGCCTCCCAGGACTGATGGTCACCTTGATTGTCTCACCTCCTACTGCCAGCTCCCCTGGCCACTCTGGTGAAGTGTCACCTCTCCAAGGGAAGTTTTCCTGATTGCCCAATCTGAAGTAGCCCACAACACATACACACATGCACACACACACACACCACAAACCACACATGTACACACCCCAGGTACTGCACACACACGCTCACACTCTTCTGTGGCCTGCTGGATCCTTACCGCCTTTATCTTCCTGTAGCTCAGTCACTCGTGCCGTTGGAAGTTGATGGGGTTACTTACTCCCTGTGGACTGCTCCGTTCTAGAAGATAAACTCCAAGACATCAGCCATCCTGCTTATCTTGGTTACCAGTGGAATCTGAGCCCTTGGAACAGAGCCTGGCTCATGGTGGGTGCAGAGGGCTGCCCCCTAGGATGAGTGTGGAATCTGGGCAGACCCCTGACGGTAGCACATCACCACTGCACTCACTGTTCCCCAAGTTCTCTTACAATAGACGGGGCAGTCCATTCTAGGCTCTGAACTGAAAGCCTTAAATGGCACATGGAGCCTCGCAGAGATAAAGGGACAGCTTCCAGGTGCTTGAGGATTTCGCAGACACAGAAGCACTTAGATCGGGTGTGCTGTGGAGTCTCAGAAATGCTGCATGCCCACCTCATGTAGCCAACCCAGGTTGGTTAGCTGAGTAGGGGTGGGCTCACGCTGTCCTGGCAAATTTCTGGGGTCCATCTCAGCAAGACTCAGGACTCAGGATACTGACACTGTATTCCTCTGTCTGCAGCACTGTGAAGAGAGGCCCCCATGGGCCCTGAGTGGCAGGGCAGCAGGGGGAGGTGGACTGCCTGGTTTGAATTCTGTCTCTACAGTGAATCTCCAGCAAGGCTCTTAGCTTGTCTCCCCATTTGTCAAACGCAAACAGAACCTATCTGACAGGCTCATGCCAGGATTCAGTGAGCCAGCGCACGCATGGTGCTTGCAAGTGACTATCAGTAACTGTCATCCTCGATCTCAGGCACATGTTCCCAGACCACCAGCAGCAGGAAGCTTCTGAAATTACTTTCTTCCTTCTTTGGGGAGAAGGTAACACCCTTGAGTCAGTGCCATGTAGGCTGTATTCGGAGGAGCTATGTGCCCTGCAGGGTACATGTGTCTTTTTTCCTGCCCTCACTTCCCAAAGGTCACTTTGAGGCTACCATATATCTTCAATATTATGCATATTTAATTAAATTCTCATTTACTCTTGAGGGCAATGTCAGGGCAGCTCAAGACTTTTTGTTCTCTGTGGTTTGAGCCCGTGGGGCTCTGGGGCTTCGAGCACCTCCTCTGGGAGGGTCCATCGGAAGGAGGACCCACAGGAAGGTACAGACTAGGAGTGCACTCTGAAAAGCCATTGAGTGGGCCAGGAAGCTGTCACCTCCTCACCCTCTTCCAATAATAATAAATGATCATAGGGTGTTATCTAGCATCCACTATCCCTCAGAGCTTGGCTTAGGGCTTTCTACAGCTGTTATTTAATCTAATATTTAAAACATACCTGTGAAGTATATATTATCAGTTCCACTTTACATTCAGGAAAACTGAGACTCAAAAAGGCACAGTAACTTGCCTCAAGTCACACAACCAAGCGACAAAGGGTTAGCTCTTGGAGGGAAGACCAGTGTCTTAGAACTTACCCCTGGGGCCCCCTCCCCCTCTACCTGGATGATGCCCTGGTCTCTGACTGAGCTCTGGGCAGGTGGTGCTGTGAGGGGCCAGCCGAGTGGCAGGCCCAGAGGAGAGTGACTCCAAAAATGTGAGTGGGGACAATGCATATGGCAATAGTATGCGTGGATGGTGGAGAAGATCAAGAGCCAGGAGACAGCTGTTGAGTCTGCACTTGGGGCCCAGCTCCTTCAGGAGAGGTTGTCAGGACTTGCAGAGTGGGGAGGGAGGTGGGAACAGCTGCAGCAGGGATGAGAGACTTTGAGAGACATAAAACCCAGCATGGGTCTCACTGGGAGGAGGATCCTAGAATGGGGGAGGAGCAGGGTGGTCTGAACCTCCAAGATGCCTGGACCTGTGGGTCAGCACCACCAGGGCCCCACCGACCTCCTCACCCCTTCTGAAAAGCAGTTAGTCCTGGGCCCTGTGGCCAGTGGCTCACTCTGCCCATCTCCTGCCATGATGTGCCCACACTGTGCAGCTGGTGTGGGCAGTGACAGCATCAGCGTGGCTACCAACAGCTCCAGGATCCATGACTTGCCAGAAGGGACCCTGTCTGGGCCAACAGTGCAGCAGCACCTGTGCCAGTCTAGGTTCCTTCCAACACAGAGACTGATACAGGGCAGGATGCTGATTTGGAGTGATCTCATAGAACAGAGAGAGGGAAGGAGCAGAGCGAGAGACAGGACGAAGTAGGGAAGGTGACAAAAGATGTGTTATGAATTGCCCACCGCTGGAGTGACAGGTGTGTATAGCCACCAGCATCTTCTGGCAGATGTCAGATCATGTCTCAGAAATGTCTACCCAAGGGACAAAGGGGGAGGGCTGCCTAGTGAAATGTCAGGTGTGCTTGTGCAAGGGTGGAGTGGGACCCCTCAGGCAGCACATACCACAGCCCCTGTGAGTGAGGCTCTGGGAGGCCAGGGATTGTCAGCACAGAGCAGCCACAGACTGTACACAGCTGTCCCATGATGGATGTAGCCACAGCAGGTGTTGGGCAAGCCAAGAACATGGCTTGTCCTGCAGCAGTGCCTGAGGTGTCCAGGACACTTTGCTGTGACTGCATGGATCCTGTGGCCCAGCTTCTCTCTCTATCTCTGCTCGTCTCAGTCCAGAGGACCCCTCGAGAGCCTCCGGCACCCACTGTCTCTGATCTATTTCAGCTCTACTTCCTCATAGCTCTTGGTGCTCTATGGTGTCTGTGTGTCCCTTCTCTCTGGGAGTTTTTCAGCTCCTGGCTGGAGTCAAAGCCAGAGTGAGCAGCCTGCCTGTCTGATACCCTGCCACCTAATCTGGCCAGGCTGGCAGCACAAGAGCAGCGCATTACCTTTGTGGCAGTTCAGTGATAGGGATGCCTTGCTGGGGTGGGCATCTCACTGGGGACAGGGCCTGTGTCACCTTAGGCATGTCATGTCCTCACTCTGAGCCCATTTCCCCCTTTTTCTCCCAGGCCTTTTCACTGGGCTAAGATCAAATAGACTGTGCTGGGAAAGAATTTTGTCAAGTTTAAGTGCTGCCCAGGTTACTTTCTGGGAAAAGGCCAAAAGACATGCCACCAGCATCTTCTGGCAGACAAGAGCCTTGGAGGGTCATGTCTCTGAGCCTGGTTTCTCCAGTGGAGAGGACAGTGGGTGAAAGGATTGAGGCCCTGCCAACATCATAGCCTTCCCTCCCCCACCAGGCTGGGGGAAGGAAAAACATTGGTGTGACCAGAGGATCTCATGTGGAGGGCCAGATGGTTACCATGTTGGTGGTGACAGAACTTGAACACCAGGGAGGAGATGGAAGCCCAAGTCTTTGACGTGGAGAAATGTGACCTTACCACCATCTTCATTACTCTCTCCCACTCTGTCTCTCTGTTTCTGTCTGTCTCTGTCTTTCTCTCTCCGTCCTTGTGGAAAAGAGTTCTGTCCCTGAGTCTGAGGTCCCCATTTTAAACAGATTTTATATCTGCTTTTTTGGCTATGCTGTTCACTGTCTCTCCCTGTGTCCTTCCCTTTGGATTTTCATTTCCCCCTCAGGATTCCTGCCGGTTAATCTCTAGTTTGCCCTGCAGCAGTGCCAATGCCCACTCCCGTGAGTCCTCATCAGAATCTAATTTAGTCTCCGAACTCCGTCTTTATCCTCCTCCTCCTCCCCACATTCGGCGAGTCCTGCGTATTGTTTCCCCAGACCCCTCCTCTTGGCTGATGAAATAGTAGGGAATTGTGTTGCCCCATTCGGGACTCGTGTTCACTCTGTTGGTCATTCTCGCTGAAACTTCAGTTAAATCAGGGATGCGTGTGCGACTGAAGTGGGCCAGCTGGGCTCCCAGAGAGGAGCTGGACGCCGAGGGCAGGGTTGGAGGGCGGACACTGTTCAGGGCTTTGTTGTCCAAAAGGTTTGCTGGTGACATTGTTTCTTACCTTGGTGGGTGGACACCTAGGGGTCCAGTTTATTAGTATATTCTTGAAATAATATTTATATGCTATGAATATAATCTTTTATATGTATGAATAAGAAAGTGGTGGTGGCTGGCTTGCCCTGCTTGCAGAGCTCTGAGGAGACCACTGGACTGTCCCTGTCTTGGGCCACTGACCTGGCTGCTCCCCGTGCTCTTTAAGAGTTCGCTGTCCAACCTCTCCTGTGATTCTGGGAGACTCTCAGTTTCTCCTCTCCGTCCTGCTCTCCGTCCCCTTAGATATCCCAGAATTGGTTTCTGTGGCTTATAACCAAAGCAGCCTTCCTGAAACAGAAAATGTTATGTGACTGTGAATGTGTGTGTTTGTGACTATGTGAGTGTGTTAAATGTGTGTATATGCACGAGTGTGTGCATGTGTGTGTATGCATGAGTGTGTGCGTGAATGTGGATGTGTGTGTATATGTGTGTGTGTATAAATGTGAGTTATGTATGTGTGTGAGGGAGCCACTGAGGTAGGCCAAGTTTGCTTCTGCAATTGCATTTAAGGAAAGAGAGAGAAAAATCGTGTTTTGTGTTTATGATCCCGGTTTTACCTCTCAGCTGGCATGGCTGGTGTGTCTGGTGTGGCATGGAATGGCGTGATGCTGGGTTGGAACAGTGAGATTTGGGCTCTCAGGCAAAGGAAATCCTGGCAGCAGGAAGGGGAAGTCAGGCCAAGATGCAGAAGGAAACGGAGGGCCATGGAACATGCACAGTCCTCCTCGTCCTCAGATCCAGCCTCTCCCTTTACAGAGAATTAATGACCCGTCTGGGTCTCACCCATTAGAAATGAAAGAGGGAAGCTGGGAGGAGGCCAGGCCTTTCAGCTGGATAGTGGGGGTGAGGAAGGGAAAGCAGGGAGATGGCTGGGCTATCTGGGTGAGAGGTCACAGGTGGGGTTGCTGCCACAGGAAAGTGCTGTAGTCATTTTACAATCATAGTCGTACAATGATGGAGAAAATTTTGAGTGTGGGCATTTGTCATCCAGCCAAACAATACGTGTTCAGAGATGGCAAAGGACAACTGTTATTGCTCCCAGCTGGAAATACATGTTTGATCAGAAAAGACATTCATCTGTTCAGTCTTTCACATTGTAAGCAGGCCTACTATGTGTCCCTGTCACAGGCCCTGGGGACTCCATGTAAGCAAAGCAAGCTCTGTTCACTCCTTGATGGAGACACTGACTTTTAGGGAAGACAGAGAGGAAATAAGCAATATTATAAATAGTTGTTTCGCAACTCTGTGATAGTGCGATGAGGGGCTTGGGAAGGGGAGCAACAGGGAACCAAGGCCCTTAGGAGGTAAGTTTTAACCTGCTGCCAAAAAAAGGAGGTTTATCAAGGGGTCAGACAGGAAGGAGTCCTGGGTAGTGGGGACAGCATATAGAGTCCCTGAAGCTTGGAGAGTGTGGCTCATTGGTGGCCTGTTTGTGAGGAGCTGAGAGGAGCTGAGCTTAATGGAGCGTGGTAGGTGTGGTGATGACTGACAGGGAGAGAGGTGAGAGAGGTAAGAGTTGAGTGTGCAAGTAGAAAAAAGGGAGAGGTGGAGGAAGGGCTCAAAAGCCATGGAGAGGAGTTTGGACTCTGTCCTAGTGTCATGCGAAGCTGCCAGAGGGTTCAGTGTGCACACACACAGTGTGTGTATATGTGTGTGTGTGTGTGTGTGCTAGTCACACTTTCCCAGTGATACAGGGAAATCTCTGCAGAAAGAGATTTAGTGTAAGGAACTGGATCATGCAGTTATACAGGCTGGCAAGTCCAAAATCTGCGGGTAGGGCTAGTGGGCTGACAACCCAGGGAAGAACCTATGTTGTAGTTTGAGTCGGAAGGTCATCTGTTGAAGGATCCACTTTTGCTCAGGGAGGTCAGTCTTTTTGTTCTAATAAGGCCTTCAACTAATCGGTTAAGGCCCACCCACATAGGGGAGGGTAGTCCGCCAATTTAAATGTTATCCTATCCCGAAACACTCTCACAGTAACATCCAGAAAAACATTTGATTGCATATCTGGTCATCATGGCCCAGCCAAGTTGATACATATTAAATAAAATCAACCATCATGGTGATTATCTATAGGGTGTGTTACATGATCAGCAACACATTTCCCAGGGCCCCTCAGCTGCTGTGGGGAGAACAGATTGGTGTGAATATGTGTGGAAAGGTGTGTGATGGTGCAGCCCAGGTGAGAGACAGAGGAGCCTGTTTGATGGAGGTGGAAATACGCTCCTGTTTGGAGATGTATTTACTAACTGGGAGCAGCTAGTCAGGTAGACAGGCACGTTGGGGTGAGGAGGTTCTTATGAGGCAAGATCAGCTTCCAGGGGGCAGGCACTGGTAGCAGAGTGTGACCCCTCACTCAGGTGCCTTCCCTATGATTACAAATACTGTGCCTCACTGCGCTTCCTGTCTCACGGGTGGTTTACAAAAACACATTGGTTAAAGGAACCATCTCTAGTTCTTGTTCCAGACCCAAAGCCACACACCTTCCAGCAAATTCCGCTCAACACTCCTACTGCTTACCCCAGTCCACAGAGATTTCTCTCTTCCCACAAACCTTACAACTTGTATTATCTGATTTAGCAAATGGATTGTTTATTCCTTTATTATTCTTTAATTTTTAAAGCCTCATATTCGAAGTACTTTTTATGGGTAATTGATTTCACATATTTTATTTAAATGGTGGAGCAGCATGCCTTATGAAGTCTATAGCTGTCCGATTAAGCTAAACTGCAGACACAAATATGTTTAGATACCTTGAATCAACAAAGGTTGATTTCTTGTTCATGCCATAGGCCATTTGGGTCCTTTTCCAATCTCTGACTATGCTGTGGCTCTTCCATCTTGTGGTTCATCCTAATAGCATGTGATGCCTGGAAGGTAAGAAGAGAGATTGGAGAGTTATTTGTGAGAGAAGTTATGAGCCAGGCACACAGGTGGCCTGCATTACTTCCTCCTACTTCCCATTGGCTGGAACATAGTCATGTGACTTCACCAAGCTGCAAAGGAAGATGGGAAATAAAGCCTAACAATATGTCCGCCAAGAGGAGAAAATTGTTATTGGTAAAAGCTAGCAGCATTAGAGATGAAAAATGCTCATCGTACTGCCCCCCCAGTAAGATTATGGTCATTTTAGAGAAAACTAAAGTGAAAGTGAAGTGAAAACAATTGTTCACTCAACACAGTGAAATGAATGGTCAAAGTCGTAGAGCAGAGAGTGGGGGGTGCTGGAACCCAACATCAGGTATTAAAACACAGCAAAGTGTTCACAATAAAATATTAACCTTCAACAGCAGAATATAAAACAATATGCAACTTGGCTTCATTTACCTTAGTTTTTATATTCAGACATTTGTCCACATATAGAAAACAGACTAGAAGAACATACCTTCAAGGGACTTCAGGTTATATTTGATTTCTTGGATTATATGTGGTTAACTTTTTTATGTTTTCAATATTTTCATCAGTGAGAAAACAATTATCATTACTTTCTAAAATCGGTCAATTGATCTCCTTAAAGTTAAATTCATGTTATAAAAACACAAAAGTTGTTCAAAGAGACACATGACAGTGGCATTCTTATTAATAGTAATACTTTCTTACATCTATGATTTTAGTATTTTATATTGTTCAGTAGGCTATGGCTTATTTCATCAGTTCATTTTTTGCCTGCAGAGTTTCTGGATTCACTCCATAAGCTCTGATCTCACACTTTCCTGTCAGGTGCTGGCAAGGTCCTAGGTGACATAGAGACAGACCTCGAGGCTGTTAGGTTGATCAGGTATTCATGTCTCCACAGATTCAGGAATAAAGTTATGAATGAATGCAGTGAGTTCCTGCCAGGTGAGCCCAGATCGTGAAGGGCCTTGCATACCACGTGTGGGTTTGGTCGGCTTCCTGTGGCACTGTAGGGCAGTGAAGCAGGCTGTGCCCTGTCAGCCTTTGGTCTTGGGAGCTCACTGGCATAAGTGGTAGCTGCAGCCAGTGAACACGGAGGTGAAACTTCGTGGATAGGCTGCTGAAGTCCAGAAACCAGTATCTGATCTGACAGCAGCTCTGTACCCAACCCAGAATCTGTCTAGAACCTCATTTCTTAGCCACTAGCTGCCTGGGCACTTAGGATGTTTCTTGCCATTCCATCTATTAATACAAGCACTCAGAGGGCTCTACTCACAGACCTGGACCCACAGCTCAGTAGGTCCCCGCCCCCGCTTCAGAGCAGGGGAGCAGGCCAGAAACCCTGCAGGCAAACAACTTACTTGGATTTATTATTTGTGTATCTTGACATCTGGGGAGCATAAACAAGCTGTGATTGCCAGCTGTAGTAACCTCTTAGGGGTGAGGCAGGATGTCCTATGCAAGACTTGTCCTGACTTTCTGTGAGTGGACATGGGGTGTGCACACGCATGCACACGTACACGTGTGTACACCCTCACACACATTCACATCTTCACAGCACAATTGAATTCCTTGCCCCAAATACAGAACCACTTTTTCTTACTCTCTTCTCTGCATTTCTGATGTCAGGGGGTCTTGCATTTTTGCTGCAACAAATTTAAGGGCAGGAAAAAAATGAATGTAGAAGGTACAGCTACATTTTTAAACTTTATTTTTTTGACTTTTATAAGCAACCATTCTTTTTTCAACAAAATCTTACATTGATAAAAAGAAAGTTGCTCAGGCGGAAGCCAGGCATGGCCCAGAGTCCTGGCCACTGGGCAGTCTCTCTCAGCCCCCAGTGGTGTTGGAGAAATTCTGTGAAAACACAGGTAAGAAAGGACAAGTGCTGGTGGGGGGAAGGAGGGTGGGGTTGGGACAGACAGGCTCCAGTGCCCCTGCTTCAGCGTCCCTGTGAACCCCTGGTGGTTGGGCACCTCTCAGAAGGAATGCCCTGGACACAGAGACCTGCTGGAGCCCTGGCTCTGCGTGACTGGTGGGTGGAGTGGGTAGTAGACATGACTCTCCCAGGGCCTGAGTTTCCCATCTGTGAACTTAGGCACGCTCTGATGCCTGGCATGCAGCAGAGGCAAGGGAACCTCCTCCCCTGCCTTCCACTTTGTTAGGCCCAAGTGGTCTCTAAGTTAATTTCTAGTGTTGTGATTTCATGGTGGGAGCTTCGTGATGGATAAAATATGCCACCATAAAAAGTTAAGCAATATTTTGGGATACTTTAGGGACCTCCCAGAAGAACTGTTGAGGCTGTTTGCATACCCATCTCCTCCTACCCCCTGCCTTCAAATCAAATTCAAGCCATTACGTGCTTTTTATCTTCAAAGCTCTTTTGGAAACTTGGGACAGAACAGAGTAAGAAGGGAATTCTGAATTTCCATGCAGCTGTGCTAACGGTTTCAGATCCAAGACTACTATTTTCAAAGACTTGGCAGGGACAGAGCTGGAAGAGACCTTCCATTTTACAGACATGGAAACTGAGCTGGGGGGGAGGGGAGGATCAGTTAGTGGCAGAGGCGGTAGGGAGTCAAGGGCTCCTGACGGCCTGTGGGTGCAGGGAGCAAAGGCTTCAAAGTAAAAGATATCACCATGAAATCCCAACTGAGTTGTTGAAAAATGCTGAAGTGGTGGGCAAGTTATTTAAAGTCATTGGACCTCAGTTTTATCCTTTGGAAAGTGAGAGCAATTCCCAGTTCATATGGCTAATGTTGGGATTAACTAACACGGTAGGTTAGAAAGGGCCCAGCCTAATGCAAGAGAAGTGCTAGAAAAATGTTACCTGTGCTATTACTAAGCATGTTGTCTAGATAAGGAAATAGGCTCAGACAGGCTCAGCCCTTTGCTGGAGTGGGATCCTAGAGCTTGTGCCTGACAGTACCTGGTTTTCATAGAGGGAGAAAACTGTGCTTCCCAAATTCCTTTCAGTGAGAACCTAATATGCCTTGGGAAGAATTCCTGGGCAAGCCCACGTGGGATAGAGCCCGAGACTCCAGGGTCTGTATGTGAGCAGAAATGCCTCGGCCCCGCGGGAGAGTGCTGGTTATGCTGACAGGTGTGTGCTTTGAGGACAGTGGGGTGATAGAGGAATGAGGAGCCCCAGCTTGAGGCCCATGCACCCACACCACCACCCATCCCCTGGGCTCTGCATGCCTTAAACTGCTCAACTCCCCGAATGTGGCAACAGGGTGCTGAGGCCAGAATGCAGTCAGCCCTTGAGGACACAGGTGCACAGAGCTGGAGAGAAAAGCTAGAGGAAGCCAGCTGTCAGAAAATTACAAAAATCATTTTGGGGTGGAAGGATGGGATGGGAAGTGGGAGAGACCCTCTGGAGGCTCAGGGACCATAAATTTCAACCTCCTTGAAATTCCCAAGGGGCAGGGAACCTTGGTTTTGTGTGTGTAAACCAGTTAAGTAGTCCTTCACCAACCCGGAGCAATGGGCTGAGAAAGCTGCTCTTCCCATCCACACTCAGACTTTCTCCTGAGCCCAGCACCTGTCGATTTGAGCTCTGAGCCTCGGGACCAGATTCACCAGGACTTAAATGTTCATCCCCACTAGCAACCGGAAGAACCCAAGTCTCCTGGGTCATCTAGGACCATCCACTTCCCAAAGATGCCCTGAACATTCCTGAGTCTGACCCCATCACCCGCCCCTTCCTCTGAGCCTCCACAGAAGGTGAGGTGGCGTGAGCTCTGATCTTTTCACCTCTTGTACTAAATCTCACTGGGCTGTCCAGGAGAGCGCCACTTTCCTGCAGTCTTCTCAGGTGGCTGAAATTTCTACTAGGATCTGAGATCCACAGCTGCAGGATCTGAAAGTGGCAGGGCCAGCATCCCCTTGCTCTTTGTCCTACCTCCTAACTGCCCCTTCCTCTTCCAAGCTCCTTGCTCCTTCAGCAGGCTTGCCCGTCTTCATGACCCTGGCTCCTCTGCCTATCCTAACTTCCTGTCACCTTCCTTCCATCCTGTTAATCGTTAGGACTGGACTCACTGGCTCTCTTCCCATCATCACGCCTGTGCATGTGGATATCCACTCATCTTAGGGGCAGAGCCTGAGACTGGGTTCTTGTTCAGATGATTCATTGAAGAGAACTCCTGGGGAAAGGGGAGCAAGGGGGTGGGATAGTGTGGGTGGAAAATACAAGCTGGTGGTCTTGGCTGGAGCCTGGCTTCTGTCTCATCCCGTGAGGAGCTCGAGAGCACCCAAGAGTCAATTCCCTCTAGAAGGGCAGCCTTTGTGGCCACCATCAGGCTGCCTTTGCTGGGATCTGCAAAGTGCAGGGCACAAAGTCTCCTGGGGTCTGGGCAGTGTTGTCTCACCTCCTCTTGGCTTCTCACGCCCTCCTCCAGCTTTTCCACCCCATGACTTCCTCCGTGATGGTTCTAAGGACACTGACACCTTATGTTGTGTCAAAACTCACGCTCAGTTCTCTGTTCCCATCTGCTTTGACCATTGTGACTGGCCATGATCCTGCTGGAAACTCTTCCCTTTCTGGGCTTCCCACCTCACACATGGCTGCCTCCCATGTCTGTGTCCTGTATTGAATCTTCCTCCTCCACCAGGCTTCTCACAGTGCCCTGGAGCCAGCCTCAGCCTCCCTCTGTCCCATGAGTCTTTGCACATCAACTAGGTGAGGTCACCCTCCTCAAATGCTGACTCAAAAATTCCCTCTGCGTCTCAGGCTTCCTGGACCCCAAGATCTTCCTCTATTCCTGGCACCTGGCCCTCCCACCGTGGTGAGTAACCGACATCTCCTGCCTCCCACCTGCCTCCTCACGTGACGAGGTGGGACAGCTGATTCTCATCACCTTCTCCACGGCAGCTCCTTCTATCTTCCCTGAGGCAAGAGGCACCATCATGAGCCTTGAGCTTGGTCAGAACCCAGAAGTTCCCAAGATCCCTCTCTTCATCAGACTCAACTTCTGGTATCTCTGCCTCTGAAGTCCATCCTTGTGTGACTATCTGTGAGCCTTCCTCTGGATGGAGGCCACCCTCAGGGCAGACGCTGAGCAGTGTCCCACCTGCCTTCTCCTCATAGAGCAGAGTGGTCTTCCCGAGGTGCACGTCACGCCATGCATGCCATGCCCTGACCAGTGCTCCTCAGTGGCTCCCATCTGACTACCTACAACCCCAATTCCTTAGTGGGGCCAGCACACCGGCCCCTGCCTGTCTCCACGTCCTCACGTCCTCCTTCTTCACTTTGGCCACACTATTCTTCTCCTGGTTCCTCGTCCCACGATTCTATGCACACCCATCCTGGGTTTGTGATGTTCTTCCCGAGATCATGGTGCCGCTGCCTCCTCACTCAGGACTCAGACCCACCTTCTCAGAGAGTCGCTGGCCACTCTCCCTGAGCCTTGGGTTCATTTCATTCGTGGACTTCCCTCTGTTCCCGACTTTCTTGTACTTGTGTGTTTGTTTCCATTTTTCCTGACTGCCTCTAGTAGAATGTGTGCTCCTGGAGGACAGGGTCTGTCTATACAGACCCTTATGCTCAGATTCAGACCTCCAGGTATTTAAAGGCCACTACCAGCCCATGGGATGAGTGCAATAAATCATGGCAAAAGGGTCTGTTGCAGCAGGGCCAGGTGTGTGCATAGATTGTGCCTGCCTGGGTGGAATATGAATGCAGGGGCAGAACAGGAAAGGACAGCCAGGGACACAGAGGCTGACAAAGCTCAGGGAGCTGTCAGAGTTATTTCTCTAATGGCCAGAAAAGGCAGCTATCTGGCATAGTAGGAAATGCCTACTGCTTGAGTCCACTCTCCTACAGCCAGCCTCCAGGATGCTGAAGTTCTTGAGAAATGCTAACTGCTTTCACACTTAGGAGAACACCCAATGACATTCTGGAAGAAAAATGTTAGCCATTGAGAGGAACAGTTCAGATAATCTTCTGTGCTTGATAAGATGCAGTGAATGGACTCAAAGAGCTCAAAGACATCAACAGTTCCTGACACCTACAGTGTTTCTGCAGCTAATAGGTGAACAGAAGTGGAATGGTTGGTTTAAGAGCTAGGCCTGAATCCAGCAGACCTGCCTCCAGGAGGTGGCATGTGAGCCTGCAGCTGGAGTTAGATTTCATGCTTCCTGGACAGGGCTCTCTCAGGAGCAGAGTCAGTAGGGGAATGGGGACTTGTATTTGGGACCTGTAGCAGATGTTCCACCTGGGGCTGGGTAGTTAGTGGGTACTATACGACCCAGTGAACCGGAAGTGAATCAAGCATTTGAAATTCTTTGTGCCTCAATTTTGTCATCTGGAAAGTGGGGTTAGTCACTCTTGGATTTCCTAATAGGCAGAAGAAGCTGCAGGCCTAGCATAGCACCAACATAGCCGGGGCATCCAAACAAATGATGCGGAGGGAGTAGGGAATGTGATATTTCCAACAATGGCGCATAGCAGTCCACATGGGCAAGTACTAAGGTCTGCAGCTTGTGTCCCCGGAGAAGCCATATGTTGAGAATCCAGCCCCAAGATTCCCCAAGGAGATGCAAATTAGAAAGTGGAGCCTTTTGGTGGCAATTAGGTCATGAGGGTGGAACACTCATCAGGGGAATTAGTGCCCTTATAAAAGAGTCACTAACGGGGCGAGTTCATCCCTTGCACCATGTGAGTGAGCAAGAAGGTGCCACCTGTGAACCAGGCAGTGGGTCCTCCCAGAAACCAACGGTATTGGTACTAGCTCTGGTCTTGGATTTCTCAAGCTCCAGAATTGTGTAAAATCCATTTCTGTTGTTTTTAAACCACTGGGCCTAAGGTATTTTGTTATAGCAGCCTGAAAAAAAATGGCAAGTGAAGATTTGTTTTTTCACTTTCATGTGTTTATTTAAACTAATCTCCTAGCACTTTTTTCAGCACATGAAAGCTGCCCAACAAAAGTTGGGGCTTCACTGTCTGTCTTTTCTTTCCAGATGTGAAGATGGCCATAGAAAGGCCTTACTACCTTACCCTTTGGCTAGGAGTCCTGCTGACACTTTTCTGGAGAAAAAAATGCCACGTCCTCTGGGTTTCACATTCCCAGGAATTCTATGCACAGTTGTCAGCCCTGAGCTACAGTTGTGAGCAGCCAAGTACTTGTCCAGGACCCAGATGCTAAATCAGTGAGCAAATAACTAAGCACTGTGTCAGACAGGAGGCGTGCTGAGATGGAAACTGTGGTATGGTGGGTGGGGAACATTAGGGCAGGGTGGGAAAGTGCCATTTAGATGAGATAATATGGGAGCCACTCGTGGGTACCCTGCACAGTTCTGGGGGGGACAAGTTTTATAGAAGGAGATGTGTGAAGACCTCATGTCAAGAGGGAACCTGGGATCTCCTGAGCACAGACAGGAAGGCCACATGGCTGGGCAGAGTGAGCCAGGAGATGGGGAGGACCCTGGGCCAGATTGGGTGCATCTTGTAATCAGTGGAGGGATTTACTTGTCTTTTATTCTGCGTCGGATGGGAGGGGACCCATTGAGGGTTCTGATCCAAAGGGAGACAGACCTGATTTAACTTTTCAGCAGATCGCTCTGGCTGCTTTCTCAGTGGATGGTGGGCAGGCAAGCATGGGCAGCAGGGAACGGGTATGAGTTGTTTGCAACAGTTCAGGAAGAGATGGAGGCTTGAGGCTGGGGGCTCACCAGATCTCTGCAGATTACTGGCGATCATGGAAGGTAAGGCAAGTCAGTATTACATGTTGACACCACAGTGTGGCCAAGACCCAGCAGCTGCTTTCCTCACCAGTCACAAAGAATGAAATGATAAAAACAACTCACATGAATGAAATGCCTACTATGTGCAAGCACATGATAAAAACAACTCACATGAATGAAATGCCTACTATGTGCAAGCACTGCCAGCTCAAACCAAGGTTGGGACAAGAGATGGTGGCAGAGAGACTGCATCTCACATGTATCATTGGGTGTGACTTTTCTAAACAGATGTCAGGGGTCAGAGGAAGGTAAGGCCACATGTGGCTAATGCAGTGCAGCCAAACGGAGGTGCCAGAGCCAGACCGACCTCTAGGGCTTCAGGATGAAGCGTGTGTGGTGGTGGTGGTGGTGGTGGGGGATCTCATGGGCACCTCAGTTCACTTCCTCTGTCTTCCCTTCCCCAGACTCCCAGGGACTGTGCTCTGTGCCAAACAAGGGGGATGAAGTGGAATAAGCTATAGGCTTGCCCATTAAAGAGTTTCCAACCAGGCAGCAAGAGCTGCTTAATGCTGTTCAATAGAAGGGATTCAAGTAAAAATGAATTTTAAAGTCTATTTCAACTCCAGAATCCAGGGATTCATGCAGCTTCAGGAGATGCTTTACCAGGTTAACGTATCATCTGATACTACCAGAGCCCCAGGACCATGTGGACCAAGGATGGGGAAGGAGTGAATGCCCAAAAGGCTATTCCTGGAAGAAGATGGGTGCTAAGCAGCCACAAGCATCAAAGAGACTCTGCAACCACCAGCCGGCCTCCAAGGCCAATGCTACGAAGCATCTGAGAGGTACACTGGGGAGGGAGAGATGGATACTGTTTAGGGTGATCAGCAGGTGGTTCAGGAAAGGTGGCATTTAAGCTGAGATGGAAAGTAGAGTTTCCAACAAGGAGAATAGGCAGGAAGAAAGGCATCCCAGGCACAGGAGATGGCATGAGGCAAGGACAAGAGGCATGGGTGTGAAGATTGGAAAGAGTGGGGACTGACTGGACTTTGGGAATTTTAGGAGACAAGACAAAAGTAGGTTGGTACTGGATAATAAAGGGACCTCAGTGTCAGCTTGAGGTATTTGGATATCCTTTACAAACAATGGAGAGGACCTGGAGGTTTCAGCAAAGGGGCGTGAACCAGAGTGGAATAAGTAGGGAACGGGAAAATTCAGCACATGAGAAGACAAGGAAACAAAGGATGGGATTGGAGGACTGACTGAGCTGATGGCTACAGCCCCAAAGCACAAAATCAACTTTATTTTATAGTATCTGTACAGGGTTGTTTAGGGGGAAGTAGCATAGACAACGTGGGGAAGCAGTATAAACAAAAGATATATTTTTGGTCTTACAGTACAATAGGGAAATGTAAATGACTTTGATGAAGACATATCTTGTTGATGGTTTCTACTCAACTTAGCGCTCACATATGACAAGAAGTAAAGGAGGAAAGATCACAGGATTTCAGCATAGTTCACAAAACGAAGAATGAACTGTGTGACTTAGTGGCTACTACTCAACTTTGTTAGCATATGAGAAGAAGGAAGGGAGGGGCTGCAAGGGTCTCTGCACAGTTAACTAGACAAAGAAAGGGCTACGTGACTTCTGGCAGAGGGAGCACAAGGAAGGAATATGGCTGTTTCGGGAAGTGAGGAGAAGCAGCTGGGGGTTCGTTCTCTGAATGTTCCCCGGGATGTGAAGGCTCTGCTGTCTCACAGACAACTGTCCACAGGTTTGAGAGCAGGAGGTGACTCGTTCTGTGCTTTAGAAAGATTGAGGATGGCAGAGTGGAGGGTGGGCAGGAGTTTGTTGCACCCTGTGCCTGGTAGAGAGCCCAGTTAAAGAAGGCTGCTGTGGGCCTGAACTGGGGTAGAATCTAGGAGATGATAGATTTCAAGAAACTGAATAATTAGACTGTAAGGGACTCAGAAGTTGGTTAAATGTGGGCAGTGTGTGTGGCAGGCAGCTGACTGCTTATCCTATATCCGTTCTCTTTCTTGCTATCAGAAACTCAGTTGTGTGCAGGGCAGCACTGTGACTTGCTACTGCTCACCTTCCCAGGTGCCTTACAGTTAAAAGTGGCCAAGTAACTCAGTTCAGCCTACATTACATTATGTAAGCAGAAGTCTATCAGGCACAGCTATTATTCTCTACATAAAAGAGAAGAAATCCAGGTAACCTAAACCTTTACTTCCTTCCCTTTCTTCCTTCTTGGAAAGTTGTTGCAATGCCTGAAGATAGAAAAGCTCCTTTGTGACCATGAAAATGACAATTTAAGCTAAGGATGAATGGATCAGGATGCCATGAGGAATCTGATTTTTGTTTGTTTGTTTTTCTGAGATGGGGTTTTCCTCTGTCATCCAGGTTGAGGTAGAGAATCAAGATAATCACTGTAATCTCCCACTCTCAGGTTCAAGTGATCCTCCTGCCTCTGCCTCCCCAGAAGCTGGGACTTCAGGCATGTGCCACCATGCCCAGTTAATTTTAAAATTTTTGTAGAGATAAGATCTCACTATGTTGCCCAGGCTCGTCTCAAACTCCTAGCTTCAAGTGATCCTCCTACCTCAGCCTCCCAAAGCACTGAGATTCCAGGGATATGCCCAGCCTGAATCTGGGTTCTTGATGTCTCCTTCAAGTAGGCACCTCCAGATTTTTTGTTACATCACACAACAGATGCTTCTTTGGTTAAGCCACTGGAGTTGAACTGAATGTGCAGTCAAGCCGATTCTAAGAGGTACAATGGGAGGAAGGCAATGTGGAGATTGATATTATCAGCTAAGATTGGGAACCCCAAAAGGCAAACAGGCTTGGGAGGATCAGAGTGGCAGGAAGAAGGCCCACAGCCCAGAGACAGGGTGGCCTGTGGCCTACTGAGACCCCGAGGGCTTGGGAGGATCAGAGTGGCAGGAAAAGGGCCCACAGCCCAGAGGGGGGGAAGGGGGAGGTGGTCAGGGAGGCTTAAGGCAAAGATTAGAGACACCAGCAGGAGACAGACACTAAAAATTATAGCCCCCTGTGGCCTGGCCCAAGGGGTTCCTCAGCTCTCTAAGGGATAAGGATGCCATTTAGTAGGCAGTGGGACCCGTGAGGGCTCCTAAGGGGTGGCCAAGGGTGGGGGCTGCTGCCACCCTCACCTCCTCAAGTATGTTGAGTGTGGAATGACGTACAGACCAGATACAAAGATGACTAAATATGGGGTAATCAGATGTTTATGGCTCATCCTTGCTGTTACGTTTCGTGCAACAGTATAAACTCCGAAGAGCAAACAAACAGAACTGCCTGGTAATGTGTTTATAATGGTTATTAAGAAGGGAGGTGACTTTTACTGAGGCATTCCACTGGGTGACTCAGCTCGTGTTTACTCGCCTCCGCGCAGGGACACTGGCTAGAAGCTGGAAGGCCCTGGGGAAGCAGCCAGGTATTTGGAGCCAATATTTCATGGGATGGTGATCTTGGGAGCCTGGGAATTCAAGAACCAGCAGGGACATGGAAGCCATTGAGGCCACCATCCAGGGGGGCTTGAGTGCCCTTCCTGCACCTCACTGGGCTGTGGCTTAACGGCGCCTCCACACCTCCAGGGATGCGAACCTTGCTGCCACTCGGGACACCTGTTTCATCGAGACCATGAACACCCTGAGGACAGGTTGCTAGTTTTGTTCAGCCTGTACCCTCAGAGCCTGGCACAGCATCAGACTCTAGAAACAACCATCTAGTTTTCTTCCACTCAACACCAGTTTTTATTGAGATGAGATTAAGCTCTGGAGGAATCAGAGGTGAATAAAACTCAGTCCCAGACCCTGAGGAGTCCAGAATCTGGACAGGGAGGCAGGGAGGTGAATAGTGTGGTGGGTGGTGCTGTAAGGTCACACACAGTTGTGCTCACAGGGGGCCCTCACCTGGCTTGGGGGGTCAAGTGTGAGGGAGAGAGTGACAAGGAGCAAGACAGAGCCACGGGGCCCTCAGTTAGCAGAGATTTGTCACTCAACTCTTGCCACTGGGTAAGATCAGCTGGAACCCCTACTGCTCTCCCTAGAGACATCCAAAGCTTTTCCTAAGATTTCTTGGGGGTTTACATTCCTATAGATGCCTCTGGCCCCAAGCGCCTGATTCTACCATATTTGATGGGATCAGTTTATGGCTCATCTCACTGTCCCAGATCCTACCTGTGTGTGCTGTGCCAAACACAGAGCAGAACTGGACTCTCCCTCTGTTTCCACGCACAGGGGTGCATGAGGGTGTGTGGCCGAGGCTGAGGGTCTGGGAGAAGGAGGTGTCCATCTATAAACCCCTTTGGCCAGCCGCAGCACGTGTCTCTCCGGCTGCAGTTAATTCAGCACTGTGCGCTCACTCTGCGCCAGCCAGGAAGGGAAATGACAACCCAGCATCTCTTTGTGCCCCTCATATCCCATCATTGACCACAAGGGCATTTGTTCTATGTTCGCGCTATGGACTTTGCTGGCTCCCGGCAGGTGTTCTAGGGCGCAAAGACATTCGGCTGTGTGGCCTCTGTGGTCAGGGTTTGGAGCCATCTGTTGTGGTCTGATGTGGTTAAGGGAGCTGTGTGGTCCGATGGCAGTTCCTGAGAAGTCCTGTGGTTTGGGGTTTCAGCTTCCCTGGCTTCCTCTTACCATTGATCTGGGAAGGGAGCTTGGGAACACCCGAGGCTCCCGACACTGAGAGTGTGCTCTTTGGTCCTTGTAGGCAAAGAAAGGAATCTATCTATTGCCAGCCCTTGTCACTCATGCCATCCCACCCCACCTCCCTTCCCTCACAATTGTTCTGGCATCTGGGGTGGAGCAGGGCGGAGGGCAGGATAAAGATGCTGCTAGGGAGAGGGGAGGGAGCAGATGGGGGGACGCGGTGCTCCCTTCATCTCGCCCTCCCGGCCTTGAGTGTGCATGCCAATGTCTCTTCTGCTTTTTCCCGAGGAGGAGCTGCAAAGTGGCAGCTGGTCCTCACTGCTTCCTCATTTTCTAAGGAACAAAAGAGCCCATCATTAGCCCCTAAAGGAGGAAACACAGGGGAAGGAGAAATGTGTTCTAGGCCTATTTTTTTTTTTTGATGACAACTCTTTCTCGTCTGGAAATGATGTTGAAACAAAGACCAGGCATTTGTCGCTAAGTCTCTCATTTATTGTGAAAGCTGTGATCAAGTTCTGGGATTCTCTTTCGTTAATTCCTTCCTGCCTTCTTCCCATCTTGTAGGTAATTCTTCTCCACAAAACTGTGAGCTCTTCTGGGGCAAAGACTTTGTTGGGTTCATTTCTGAGTCCGTAGAGCCTGGGCCGGCATACCATGTGTGCCTGGGCCGGCATACCATGTGTGCTCCAAAGATGGGGCAGCCAGAAGCAGGGCATAGAAAGGTGGGCTTGAGTTCTGGGTCCCCTGGGCCATCTTGGCATGTAGTGAACCTCTGTGAGCCTCACTTGTAAAATAGGAGATGAAAACATCTACCCAGCAGGTTTGATGGACTAACGATTGAGGATTATGAATATGCTTGTCTTCTATTGCTATATAAAAAATTATACCAAATTTGGCAGCAAAAAGCAAAACCCATTCTTTAGCTCACAGTTCTATAGGTCAAAGTCCTGGAAAGCCAGCTGGATTCTCAACCAAGGTTCTTATATGGGCAAAATCAAGGTGTTGGCTAAACTGGGCTTGTATCTGAAGACTTCAGGGAAGTCTCATTCACATTGTTGAATAAACTCAGTTGCTTGCAGTTGTAGGACCAAGATCTCCATTTCCTTGCTAGCTGTGAGCCAGGGCCCACCCTTAGCTTCTAGAGGCTGCCATATTCCTTGGCATGTAACCCTCCCTTCATCCTCAGACAGAGCAATGGTGAACAGAGTCCTTCTTGTGCTTCTAATATCTTTGACTTCTCTTTTGCCTCTAACGGGAGAAGATGCTCTGTTTTTAGTGCTCACCCAACAAGGCCAGGCCCACCCAGCTAATCTCTGCAAGGTCCCTTCACAGCAGTTCCTAGGTTAGTGTTCATGTGAATGACCAGGGGATGAGAGTCTGGGGGCATCCTTAGCACTTTGCCCACCACAATGAGCTAAGGCCAAGTGCTACAAAGCCGCCGATACATAGCAGGGATGCCACTCCATCAGGAAACCAGAAGTGTCATCCTGCTGCTCACTGAACTCATGGAAGTCACACAGGTGTCCTGGGGTGTGGCTCAGGGCATGAGATCACTGGAAGCTGGAAAGCCACAGATCCCAGGCAGTTTCTATCTGGAAGAGGCAGCCTTTTTGTGACCATGAGGAAAAGACCAAGAACATAGTAGAAATGAAAGCCCTGCCATCGGCCAGTGCTGATCCTGTGGCAGCATCCCTAGGAAGTCACAGTCTAAGCAGTGGCATGAGTCAATCTGGCAGATCCTGTAAGGATCAGCATGGCTTCTGATTAAAGGATGGATTTTAGGGGACATGAGTAGAATCCAAGAGACCTAGTCTGAGGTTATCGCTTTAGTCCTGGTGACTTTCAACAGGGTGGATTGCAGGGGAGGTGAGGGAGGTAGAGTTTAGACTGGGGAGGGAAAGAAGGAGGGTTTGCTGATGAACTGGGTGTGGGGTGTGCAGGACAGAGGAACCAAGACAGGACTGGGGATGCCATGGGAGGGGAGGCTGGCTAGGGGTCAAGGGTGGTCCAGGAGTGGTGCTGATTGGAACATGTCCAGTTGGAGACACCCCAGGAAATTAGTAGCAGGGAGTTGAGCTTATAGACTTGGGTGCAGTCAGGAGCCCAGGAGGAGCTCAGACCGGAGACCAGGATTCTTTGTGAGCCATCCTTTATGAGGATCTCCCAGGCATGGTGCTTAAAGTGTACATTCTGGAGAGAGCCCAGGGCCAAGTATTTAACAAATGCCACAGGTGACTTATTCCTCCTCAAGTCTAAAATTTGTGGCTCCAATTCAGCTCTAGTCCTTAAGGCCCAAAGAGGACTGTGTTTTGCCCAGCGTCATAGGTTCTCAGGGGTGTCTGCCCATCTCCCCCAGTGCCTGTTTCTGATCTTACTGCCACATCAATTATCTTTTCTTAGAAGGGTTAAATGTTGCTTTGCTAACAAGTGAGAGGATTGCCTCTTACCTGTAGGAAGTAGAGATGGAGAGATCTGGAATCTTTGTACTGTTCCTAAGAGATGGCATTCCGGGGCTCAGGAGACTGGCATCGGCTGCTCCGGGAAACTCTCCAGTCATGCTGACATGCTCTTTCCCTCCCCAGAAGACAGGTGCTCTGGGGGTCTTGGAGGAGCAAGTGGAAGTGGGAATAGCTCACCAGCCCAGGTTGTTTAGGCAACATGCATAGAAGTTCTGGTGCTAAAATGCTTGGTGAAGGAGTCCAGCTGAGCACTCAATTATGAAGCATTTACTGTGTGCAAACAAAGCTCAGTAATCCTATAGATGTGGTCCCTGTCCTTGAGGTAGCATGCACTGGTAGGAAAAGCCCCTGTCTGGGAGGCAGGCAGGTTGGATCTAGTTCTGATTCTACTACTTACTAGCTGTAGCTGTGTGACTTTAGGAAAGCTACGTAACCTCTCTGAGCCTTGGTTTTCTAGCTTTGAAGAAGAGATGATCACGCCTGTCTCACTGAGTTGTTAGGATTAAGCAAGGTAGCATATCTGAAAGCTATTAGCAAAGCAGTAGTCCCTTAGGTGCTAAAAATGTTCATTTCCTTCCTTCTTTCCTTCTCATCTACAACGATGGCTGAGATAACTACATTGATGGTCTGATAGTCCCTAAAATCAGGCCCCCCATCTCAGTGGACAGTGTTAGAGGCAAATGCTATTTGCCTTGGCCCAGCCCTTGAATGTGAGGATGCCAGAGAATGGAGCAGCCCCAGAGTGTCCTGGAGCCCGAGGATGTCCTGGAGGTGACTCAAGCCTTAAATGGATGAGTGATCCCCACCCTAGTGAAAGAGATTTGTACAACCTGACCCACCCCTAGCGGCAAGATCTGAGCCAAGACAGATCTGAGGGGTGTGAGGCCAACCCATAAGGCATGGTCTTCATGACTCCCCAGGTGACCTGGGTCCAACACAGGCCAGGGTAGTTCCTGCCTCTGTGCCTTTGCAGTATAAGGATCCTGTTCTAGGGCCCCACTCCCACCTTCATTCAGCTACAGAGCTTTCATTTCTCATCCAGGGCATTATCTCCCACATCCGAAGATTGGCCCAGCTCCATCCTCTGGGCTCTAGGTGGTCTGTGCTGCCCACCTTCTCACTGCATTGTTTAAAGTAACCTGGTTTGTGTCAGTGGTCTGGGGGTTCCTCCAGCACATGGACTCCACCCTCCAGCCCTGGCTGAGAGTATGGCACAAAACAGCCACTCTGGAAACATTTGCAGACCTGAACCCAACTGAACTTGGCCTGCTGAGGTTGATATGGAAGACAGGGCTCAGTGTAGTCATTGTCCTAATGATTGAGAAAACTACAAACAGTTTATGTTTTGCAGATTATAAAATTATGGACAATTTGTGAGGTTCAGAAAAGTATAAGAAAAAGAACAAGCACAAGCAATATTCTCTTTATGTATAGTCAATTTCTGTTAATATTTGGTTCATTTTTTAATGTGTTGTATTCTTTGCTAGAGTTGTAATGGTGTTGTACCTAAACTTTACCCCCACTTGACATTGTATCATAGCATTTATCTCAAGTTAATCTTTGTAAATATCTTTTGAAAACAATTGCATAATCTTTCCCTAAGCGGATTTGCCATAGTCTACTTAATCCCTGTTTTTAGAAATTAAGGTTGTTTCTGCATGGCCAGTATAATAAATAACAGTGTGATGACACTCTATGTACATAGCTGATTTGGAAATGCAAGGCCCACTCCATGCAGCTTGAGATACACCCTGCTGAGCTTCTGCCAAACATAAACAATTATAGACAAACTTTGTTTGGATCACGCAATGTTAATCTACATTTTTTTTAAAGAAGTTGAAAAGTTGGGAGAATTCACATACAAATTTTGTGTGTGATTTTACAGCTTCTTGGAAGACCCTGAGCCCACAGTCCCACATGTCACCAGTTGCTGAAGCCCTTTAAAGGGGGTCTGGGCCCTCCCTTTTGTCCAAGTTCCCATAATTCTCCATTGTTCCTAGGAGACCACGTGGCAGCCACCATTCCCTCCTACTTCTATGCTGCCTTTTTAGGAGACAAGTATGAGACATTTCTCCTATCTATAATACTTTTTTTTTCAAAAGTGAAAAATGAAGGAAAGACTGAGAAGGCTTTGGGTTTCACAAAACAAGGAGGAAAACTTTTTTTCTCGGTAGAATTGAAGATTATTTCTTACACTTAATATGCAAATCAAGCGTGTCTTTTTGAATGCCACCAAAACTGATATTTTGTGAATGTTTGAAACAAACATGACAGGTTCCTGTGGCTGGGCCCTTTTCACTGGTTATGATGCTCTGCTAGGCTCCTACTTGCGTGTCTGTGCGCAGCCTCTTCTGCAGGATGCTGTACTGGTCAGGAGGCTTTGTAGCTAAGAAAAAGCATCTGAGTCAATGATGTAAATGATAAGGAACTGTGTATCTCACATAACTCGCAGTGCAGAGTCAGGGTGGGCTTTAGGTACAGGACATTCTGTGACTTGATGCTTTTGTCAGACCACATTCTTCTCACGTTCTCTGCTTTGCCTTTCTCAGCACTGATTTCACCCTGTGGCTGGTCCATCTGAGGTTGGCAGTCAGTGACAGTTGGGACAATATGCTTTCTTATTCACACCCATCATGAGAAGATGAAGAAAGGTCTTTTCTTCATCTTTTCCTGACCTTATGCATTCTTCCTTCAACCTGATTGCACTGACTTAGGGCATGTGTGCAACTCTTGACAGGTAAATGTCACTAAGGAGATGCCGTGTGCTGATGGTTAAGTTCATCCCTAGGGTGGCGTAGATATTGAAGCATCAGCCTTAGGTCCACCAGATGCTTCTGTTCATCCTCATCCTTGGCTGTGCCCTGTGTTGGAAAGATGCCAATTTAGTTCTTCTTGTGTCAAATTCCCTGTTAAACCCCAGCAGAAACCAATTCTTTGGAAACCAGGCCATCTCCTTGTTTCTGTCACCTGCAACCATCTCCTTGTTTCTGTAACCTGCAACCCTCTATTTGCACTGTCCTTAAAACCCCGAATTATTTAACTCTGTGGTTTGGGCCTCCAAATATTTTTCTCAATAATGGCATATTCCTAATCGATGGGACCACACCTATGGTGCATTTTACAAGGGTACATGTTAAATTTACTAAGTGTAGAATATAAATGTCTTAACACGATAACTAAGAAAATGTGGTGAAGGCTATGTTAACCAGTTTGATGAAAATATTTCAAATGGTATATAAAACCAGCACATTGGGGTGGCACCTGTGGCTCAGTGAGTAGGGCGCTGGCCCCATATACTGAGGGTGGTGGGTTCAAACCCAGCCCTGGCAAAACTGCAACAAAAAATAGCTGGGCGTTGAGGCGGGCGCCTATGGTCCCAGCTACTGGGGAGGCTAAGGCAAGAGAATCACCTAAGCCCAGGAGTTAGAGGTTGCTATGAGCTGTGTGACGCCACAGCACTCTACCAAGGGTGATAAAGTGAGACTCTGGTCTCTACAAAACAAAAACAAAAACAAAAACAAAAACAAAAAACCCCCAGCACATTGTACCAGCTGCTTTGTACATAAATATATAAATGAGCCTGAAGATGGAACCTATCTGCTTAGGATCATGCATGAGGTTTATATAAAAATATAATATATATATATATTATATATATATATATTATATATATATGCCAATATAAATATATATATTTAAATATTTGGTATATAAATGTGCTGGTACACATTGGTGTATAAGTATATATATTTATTGGTATATAAAACCAGCACATTAATGTACACAGCTATGATTTAATAAAAAAAGCATATTCCATAATGTAATTTTCTTAAGCCTCTATATGACTCTAGGAGACCAGATAATCATAGCAGCACTAAGATTGTTTGTGAAGCTGTAAATATTTAAATGAGCAGGAATAGAGTTATTTTCTCTGTCAGAGTTCTAAGTCCCTCGTGGTATCTGCTCTGTGTGATTTTACAACCCATAATTAAGCTGTTTCTGCACATACTGGCTAATATCTATCTGGGAATGAGGTTGTGGGATGCTGCAGGTGGTTTCTTCTCCTGGTCTCCAGGTTTGATCCCTGGCACCACTGGCTCCTCGGGTAGGGAGATTTCCCAGTTAATGAGGCCGCCACCTAGCTCTCAGACCCCACATCCTGGGCCACTGCCGGCTACAATCCAGGAAGCACAAGTCCCTAAAGCGATTAGCTGCGCAGAAGATTGGGTTTTACAGTTGCCTTTCGGATGCTAATGTAATTATGCCTCCGCTACCACTCTCCTGGACAGGCAATTGGTCTCCAGGGTTCTCTCTAAATGCACATTAGGCCCACAGCCAGGCCTGCGTTCTCATCTACTTGTGGGCTCCCAGCAAAGATGTTCTTTTGCACTTACTAGAGGGTGAAATCACAGCATAGTGGAAGTGGAGAGGGTAACGTGGGGATCTAATTCTTGGAGTCACCTGTGATGTTGGTGACAAAGGAAGGTCCTTGGGCTGCAAAGCCACACTCCCCAAGGCCAGAGAAAGAGCCCATGACCAGAGACTCCAGCATCCATTTCTCCCCTGGCTACAGTCCTCCCATAGGCACAGGAGTGCTTATTCAGACATGATGAAAATGAGCCTGAGAGATGGAACCTATCTGCTTAGGACCATGCAGGAGGTTTATGGTACAGGCAGAAAATGAACCCGGGTCTTGGCAGCTCCACGCTAGTACTCTAACCAGCTTGGGAACTGGGCTATTAATGTTCTAGTTTGTGCATCCCTGTCCTTCTGTTTGAGGAGGGTAAGAACAGTGGAGGTGGCACCCTGCCTGTGGGTCTCTAGTCAAGGGAGTGAGTGAAAATCAGACTTTTCTGTTCACCAAGCCATGCTCCCTGGTATGGACCCATCTGCCTGAAAGAAGCTACGTCGTTTTTATATTTCTTTTTCCCTCTATTTTAATGTTCAATTATATATATATAATTATTTTATCTTATACTTATTTGTATATACAATTCTCTTTTAATTGATGTAAAATTTACATAGAGTGAAATGCACACATCCTTAATGTTGGATCCATCTGATGGATTTTGACAAATATATATATATCTGTGTAACCAACTCCCTATCAAGAAAATGAATATTTCCCATTTCCACAAAAAATTCCCTCATGGTCTCTTTTGGTCAACCTCCAGCCCTCAAAAGCAACCACTGTGTGATTTATATCATCATGGATTAGTTTGACCTGTTCTTAAACTTCACTGTAAAGGAATCATGCAGTGTGTGAGTTTTGTGTGTGTGTGTGTGTGTGGGTTTTGTGTGTGTGTGTGTGTGTGCGGCTTCTTTCCTTCAACATAATGACTATGAGAATTTTCCACATTGTTGTGTATATTGTTGATATCTACTGCCAAGAAGCATCGCATTATAATAAAATACTACAGTTGTCTATTCATTTGCCTGTTGGTATACATTTAGGTGGTTTCTAATTTGGGGGTATTTTAACTAAATCTATTGTAAATATTCTTATGCAGGAGTTTTGTGGACATATGCTTTCATTTTTTCCTTGGTAAATATCTAGGAGAAGAATCCCTACTTATATGGTAAGTATATATTGAGCTTAATAAGAAGTCATGTGGTGTGAATGAGTCCAGTACTGGTCTCATATGACCGTGTACTGTATATGAGTATCCTTGATGTTCCACGTTTGCCAACATTTGGTTTTGTCAAATCTTAAACTTTTAGTGGTATGAATAGTTTCTCCTTTTTTTTTTTTTTTTTTGAGACAGAACCACAAGCTGTTGCCCTGGGTAGAGTGCTCTGGCATCACAGCTCACAGCAATCTCCAACTCCTGGGCTCAAGTGGTTCTCCTGCCTCTATTTCCCAAGTAGCTGGGACTACAGGTGCCCGCCACAACACCCGGTTATTTTTTTGGTTGCAGCCATCATTGTTGTTTGGCAGGCCTAGGCTGGATTCAAACCTGCCAGCTCAGGTGTATGTGACTGGCGCCTTAGCCACTTGAGCCACAGGTGCCGAGCCTGAATAGTCTCTCCTTTAATTTGCATTTTCCTAATGACATGTGCTTATTCACCACTTGCATATCTTCTTTTGTGAAATGTCTGTTTAAATGTGTTGCCCAATTTTTATTGTGTTGCTCGTCTTTTTTATTACTGAGTCCTAGGAATTTTAAAACACACACCTAATACCAGTCCTTCATCAGATATATGTTTTGTAAATATTTATAGTCTTTCATTTGCTTATTCATTTTTTAAGAAACAATGCCTTCTGGTGAGCAGAGGCTTTAATTTTGATAAATTCTGATTTGTCAAATTATTTTTTATTTATGCTTGTTGCTTTCTGTATCCTGTACAGAAAACTTATACCTACCTGAAATCATGAGGATATTTTTCCATATTTTCTTTTGTCATTTTTATTTTAGACTTATATTTAGGCAGACCATTCATTTTAAAATAACTTTTGCTTAATGATGTGAAGTAGAGGACTAGATAATTTCCCCCATTTTACTATCCAGCTTTTTGTAATTTATTGAAAAGACTTTTCTTTCCCCCATTGGATTGCATTGGCACCTTGTCAAAAATAAAATAACCACATACCATTGAGTTTATTTCTGGCCTTGTTGTTCTGTTTCATTGATCTTTTTGTTGACATTCCTTATGTGAGTACCACATTCTCTAAATAAATGTAGTAAATTTTTTAAAGTCTGAATTCAGGTGGGATAAGTCCTCCCATTTTCTTATCTCTTCTTAAGATTGCTTTAGATATCCTAGGTTCTTGATCTTTCAACTCAAATTTCAGAACTACGTTGTCAATTTCTGGAAAAAAAAATCTGATTATAATTGATCAGATTGGGATTGCATTAAATCCATACATCAACTTAAAGAGAATTGACACCTATAAATCTATAAAACATTGAGCCTTCAAATCCACAACATAGTATAACTCTGCTTTTATAGGTCTTTAATTTCCCTCAGCAATGTTTTTAGGTTAGATCTTGCACTTTTTAAAAAATTTATTCTCAACTATTTTGGTTTTCTTAAAATATATCATTGTAAATGATATTGCTTTCTAAATTTGAGTTTCAAATTGTTTGCTGCTAACGTATAAAAATAGGATTGAATTTTAGATATACTTACCTTATATTTTGTGACCTTGATAAGCCTACTTGATAATTTTAGTAGTTGTTTTGTACATTTCTTAAAATTTTCTACACAAACAATCATGTCATCTGCAAAACAGTTTTGTTCCACTCTTTCTTACATTTATTTATGCCTTCTTTTTTTTTTTTTTGTAGTTTTTGGCCGGGCCAGGTTCAAACCCACCACCTCCTGTATATGGGGCCAGCGCCCTACTCCTTGAGCCACAGGCACTGCCCTATGCCTTTTTTTTTTTTTTTCCCCCTTAACTTGCGTATTACATGGCTAGAATCTCCAGTACACAGTTAAATAGAAGAGAGCACATATCTTTGTTTTGCTCCTGGTCCTAAGGGAAAAACATTAAATATTCACTTTTAAGTATAATGCTACCTGTAATATTTTCATAAATGCCCTTTCCTTGGACTCTTCTGAAAATATTTTTATAAGTGGGTGCTGAATTTTGTTAACTGCTTTTTACATCTATTAAAATTATCTGGCATCTTTCCTCTTTTATCTTATGGATATCGTGATTTACATTGTTTGATTTTCAAAAGTTAAACAAGCCTTGTATTTTTGCAAGAAAACCCACTTAGTCATGATACGTTATCTTTTTTCTATAGTGCTAGATTTGTAGAGTGATATTTTGTTGAGATTTTTGTGCATATGTTCATAAGAAATGTTTACCCATAAATTTCTTTTTTGTATTATCTTTGTCAGATTTTTGTGTTACGATGACACTGGCTGGTTATGTCTACAGAATAACACTTCTTTCATTCCTGATGTTGCTAGTTTATACTAACTTTGTTTTCTTGGTCAGTCTAGCTAGGTGTTTTATAATTTTTTCTTTTATTTTTTTCAAAGAACAAAAACTTGAATTTGTTAATTTTCTCTATTGTATATGTTTCTAAAGTATTAATTTCTGTGATTATCTTTATTACTTTCTTCTGCTTACTTTGATTTTACTTTGCTTTCTTTTTTCTAATTTCTTACTACAAAAGCCTAGAATACATCTATTGGCTTTAGACCTTTCTTATTTTCTAGTGTAAGCACTTAAAGCTACACATTTCTCCAAGCCCGGTCTGTATATTAGCTGCTTGGCACAAAGTTTCTTCCTGTTCTAAATTTTTTCTTTGACCCATGGATTATTTAGAAGTTTGCTGTTTAATTTCCAAATATTTGTTGAATTTCTAGATATAGTTTTATCATTGATTTCTAATTTAATTTTATTTACTTCCACTCTTCATTGTTTACATCTTTGTAGATGTATGGAGACTTAGTGTATCAGGTTCACTTTGTTAAACATACAATGTGTACTTGAAATAAAAATAGATTCTGTGGTTGCCAAGGGTAGTGCCTGGTAGAGTTATTTAGATCATCCATGTCTTACTGAATTTTGTTTCAGAGTCATCAAATTTATTGCCAAGTTATCAGTAGAGAGAGGGATGGTAAAGCTTTATTAGACTATAGCCAGAGTTCTTTCCCAAAACATACATACTTTAGATCATGCTACCCTTCTCTTCAAAAACTGGCAAGGGCTGACCTGCAGAGCAAGGCCCAACTCCACAGCACGGCTTCCCGGGCCCTTGTGGATCCATCCCCACCTACATTTGTGGCCTCTCCTTTCATTCAACTGTGTGATCAAAGTGTCCGTGAGGGGTCTCCTGCTGTGGACACATGATGGGACACCAAGAAGGCCAGTGAACAGGGTGTGTTCTCCCACCCTTCTCTTCAGAGCACAGTGGGCCACAGCCCAGTATGCCCAAGAATTTCATTTTATTGGCATCGTAAAAGTGCCTAATTTTGAACCTGTCATCTGGCAGTTTTCAGCAGACAAAAACACCCTCCTGATGTATCAACCTGAGGTTTCTGGGCATTGCTCAGATTGAAACAGGCAGTGAAGAAGAAGCAATGTAATACCATCGAGGCTGTCAGTATGGACTATTCTCCAATTCCTAAAGATGAATTTGAGATTACGTTTTGACAGGTTGTAGGAGTTACAGAATGAGAGAGTACATGCAGAAGGGGCCTCCTTAAAGACCAATATAATTAGATAGCCATTGACAGTTAGATAAAGTTTATTTATTTATTATTTTTGATTTGTTGATGGCATTTGGTGCACTTCAATATGTGTCTCAGGCCATTTGGTATGCTATAACAAAATATCATTAACTAGGCAGCTGATAAATAGTAGGAATTTATTTTTCATAGTTCTGGAGGCTGGGAAGTCTGAGATCAAAGCACCACCAGATTTGCTAACCAGTGAAGGTCTTTTTTCTGGTTCATATGTGATACCTTCTCACTGTGAAAGCTGATTTATTTAGACACTGCCCAAACTTCTGAGTTAGTCTTGCAAGGTCCCAGGATCCAGCCCCTGGCAGTTCCTTCTGTATAGGATGCTGTTTCCCTTGTTCCTCACCTTTTAGAATTGAACTCATCATTTAAAGCCCCGCTGCAATGCCTCCTCCTCTGTAAAGCCTTCCTTGATTTTCTTCTCAGAGGTACTCCCAATCCTCCCCATGGGAATTTGCCCACATCCTGTGTTAATGTAAAATAATGGTAACAACTATTTATTTATAAATAAATAAATAGACCCAAGCCTGGGTCTGCCACATGTTGGAGGCAATTACTTAGCCTCTTTAAGCTTCTATTTTCTGTAAAATGGGGCCAATAATGGGGACTTCCTCATAAGTTGCTGTGGGAATTAAATGAAGTGATATTTATAAAGTACTCTAACAAGAGCACATAATAGGATCAATGCTTCTGGATATGATGACAATGGGGTAGCGCTGGTTATGACTACTTGTTTAATTTTGTCTAAAATTGAATGGTTATTTTTATCGATCTCTTCTTCTGAACTATAATCTCTTAGAAGAAGTAAATTGCATCTATCATTTTGGTATATACCTGGGACTTACACTCTGTAAGTGCCTTTTAAAATGTCAGATGATATGAACCAGATCCTAAAACTAGCATGAAAGCACATTTCTTTCTCAAGACTGTAAAAGGTCCAAAGTCTCTGGAGTCATCCAGAAAGGTAAACATTCTATCAGAAAGTATTTTTTCAAACTTATTAATATATACATGTGTGTTGGAGCTGCTACATACCAGGAGAAATGTGAGGTCAGACTCAACTCTTCCTTGCATCTTTGAGTTCTTGCTGGTGTTTTGGGCCTTGTTAAGTTCCTGTAGTAGTGTGCTACAGGATGCAGGGTGAGGGTGGCCTCGGAGTTTTTGCATCTGTTTTGTAAGCTAGCTCTACTGTTTGTTAAACACTCCCCACTTCCGCACCATGAGGGGCTGGGTGGGGGAGGTAGAAGGAATGGGCTAAGGCCAACTTCGCATACACCCATTAATGTACTGGTCCAGAGGGAACCAGCTGGCTGTGTTTTCCATTGTTGGCACATGCGCACAGAAGTGTTTGTCCTGCAATGATGAGGGAGCCACAGGCCTAGAACAATAGTGAATGATTTATTTGGCAAAGTGTACTTGAGTTCCAAAGGGTTGCTAAGCATGTTAAATAGCTATTCTCTTTCCTAAGTCCCAGCCGGTGGTTTCTGGATATATCCAGGAAAAATTTCACTTACTTTATATGATTTTTCAAGGTGCCCTCTTGCCTTTCCCTTCAATCTGCCTAGACCTTGGATAATAACGATTACTGTGCTTCCAACTTTTTTAATGTGACTGATTATTATGTTATGTAAATTTAAAAATCCAAAAGATTAAAAATGTACATAAATCAATCACAAATGAGTTCCAATCCATTCTGTATCAGTATTGTATTTCTTCATGTTCTGATGCACCATGAGGAAGTCACGTCTAAATGTCAAAATTGGTGACATGTCTCACCTGAATGTACCATAGGCTTAGAATCTACCTGTAGGGAGGACTCTTTTACTCACTTGTAGCAAAACGTTGCTCCAAGCGCCACCACCCCTTTGTAGCCCACATTATGGCTATGAAAATCATCATGAATTAAAAATATTCTTCCCACAGAGTGTGAGTTTTCAGTAAAAGTTCAAAAAGTCACGAAGTGTTTGTTTCTCCAAAATTAATCAAACACAGGCTGGAAGTTGATTTATACCCTGTCAAGCTCTGGAATATATTTTCTATGTTTTTAGAAAACAAAGCTGTGTTCATAATTTATATCTTATTTTGTAGCTTTTTCTTTACAATAACAATATACCACAAATATTTTCTTTCTTTCTTTCTTTCTTTTTGAGACAGAGTCTCACTATGTTGCCCTTGGTATAGTGCCATGGCATCACAGCTTAAGCAATTCTCTTGCCTCAGCTTCCCAAGCAGCTGGTGCTACAGGCGCCTGCCACAATTCCTGGCTATTTTTTGGTTGTGGTTGTCATTGTTTAGCTGGCCCAGGCTGGATTCGAACCCACC
>CAUYPK010123920.1:0-151736 GCA_963574355.1 Loris lydekkerianus | reverse complement strand
CCACTGACTTCCCAAGTAAAATACCGCGGGCCGGGGCCGTTAAATTTTGGCCGGGGCGGTGGGTTAACCCCCCCCCCCCCCCCCCCCCCGTCTGCCATCTCACGGGGACGACCCCGCCACAGGTGCTTCCTCCACCGTGTTCTGTGAAACTTCGGACAAGGAACACTGCGGTACAGGTGAAGCTCATTCTGCCTCTTCAAACAAGAGAAATAAAATCCTTTCTTTCTAAGCATGTACCAGGCTGAAGTTTCAGTTCAAGGGGGATAAAATCTCAGGCTCTTGACTGTTCCCACCAGCAAATACTTGCAGCCCCTTGTCTTTGCTTCTCCTGGGGATTTAAACTCTCCTAACAGTCATTTCAGAAGTTGTTTCATTTTTAGCTCTTTCTTCTTGTCCACTTATTCCTTTCTATAATTTACCCAAACTGTCAGAGTTGGTATTACTGTATCTCTTCACAGTTACCTGTTACTCTTTTAAAATGAAGTAACTTTTAAATTTACAGATTATCTAGGTCTTTTTTTCTCATTAACAAGATGACAATGCAAATCCTTAATGACTGTTTACATTTTAAGCTTGCCTATAAAATTTTTCATACCTAATTGTTGATTGCTCTAAGGGGAATATTCTGAGGGTGGCCGTAGTGATGCTCAATGTTGAGGTATGCAGCACTTATTCTAGACTGAGTTTATGTACTTCATTGTCCCGCCTCATACAATGACAGCTCTGATGGCCATTCCAGAAACAGAGTTTCAAAATTGCTTTGCAGGGTGGTTTAGGAGCTAGTATCAGTGCATAGCTTCCCAAGGGGAGTGCTTCAAAGATGATCATAAGGATACTCAGCAATGAAGTGTGTAGCAATGTCTCTAGGATGGGTTAGGGAATTTAATTGTCTGACCTCCTACAGCACGGGAGAAAACATTCACAAGCTGCACATCTGGCTAATAGCCAGATTCACAAGAACTCAAGCAAATCAGCAAGAAAAAAATATCAAACAACCACATTAAAAAGTGGTCAAAAACATGAACAGAAGCTTCTCTAAAGAACACAACAAATGACCCATAAACATATGAAATAATGTTCAATGTCACTAATAATAAGGAATTGTAAACTAAAACTACAATGAAATATTACCTTACCCTTGTTATGATGGCATTTGTCAAAATTCCAAAAGCTGGCATGGCTGCAGACAGAAAAGAATGCTGACACACAGTTGGTGGGAATTCAAATTAACCTCTGCGGAAAACAGCGTGGAGCTTCGTCAAAGAACTACCCATACACCTACTGTTTGATCCAGCAATCCCACTACTGGGTAGGCACCCAAAGCAAAATAAGTCATTTTATCAAAAAGACACCTGCACTAGAATGCTTATTGCAGTATAATTCACAATTGGGAAGATGTGGATTGAACCCATGTAATAATCAGTTCATGACTAGATTAACGAAAGACGGTACATGATCAGCCATAGAAATGATGGATTAGTATTTTTGCAATAATTTGGATGGAATTGGTGACTATTTTCCTAAGTATCTCAAGAGTGGAAAAACAACCAACACATGTATTCATCATTAACTTGGAACTAACCGATGGACACACGTGTACTTAAAGGGAAGTAAAACTCAACACGAATCAAGGATGGGGAAAAGGGGAAATTTTGAGCAATGGGCAAAAACCTCCTGAATTGGTACAATGTCCACTACCTGGGTGACGAGCACACTTATCACCATGACTCAGTGTTACTTATAAAAGAGATCCATGTAGCCATGAATATTGTGCTTTAATATTTTGGATTAAATTATGGTAATTGGTTATAGTAAAAACTTTTGAATGTTTTTTCTATGGTTTTATTTTTATCTTAAGAATGGCTTCCTTTCTTAAAGTTATAACGATATTTTTTTCTGTATTCACTTTGGAGGCTAGAAATGTATACTGAATATTTACTAATTTTGTATTGTTACCATTTTTTACACTTGATCTTAGCCAAAAGGCTTAGAAGTGATAGATAGTTGTCAGTTTTTAAGATTAGGTCCTTTGAGATTTATTATTGTGAATAATATTGACCTGTTGTAAATTAGGCATCATTTCAGTACATAACATTTTTCAAAATTCATATGAATCCTTGGTGGACACCTTTTTCCTGAATTTTATGATTTATTATTAGTTATTACTTTATGATTTTATTTTTGCTTACAATGTAATTTGATACATAACAGAGTAAGATCTATTGCTTCTTTTTCTTTTTCAATTTATCTTGGCTATTGTGGGATGTTAACTTTGCTAAATGAAATTGAGAATTTTCTCAAGAGTTTTATAAAAATTGTACTGGGATTTTAGTGAGATTAGGTTAAATTTAAGGATTAGTTGGGAGAGTTTGGCTTCTTTGACTCGCCCTGGTTTTAATTTGGTTTTGATTTTCATTTTTCCTTATTCTTTACTGTAAACTTTCAGGATTTTATTCTAAAATGTCTTACAGATTTTTCTTAGGTCTATTTCTAAGCATTTATTAGCTTTTAGTAATAAGTTGTAATGATCCTTTTATTAATATATTTTCTAATTGATCATTACTAGACTAGAAGAGACGATAAAACATCATGATTGAAATTACAAGTTTGAGTCACACTGAACCCCACCCCAATTTTGCCACTTTATTACTTATATGATCATAGAGATTGTCTCAATTTTTCTAATTTTTAAGGTAGTGAATAAAGACAGATTTTAGTTTAAAAACTGTCAGAAAAATAAATAAGGTACTAGATGCAAAGAATCTCTAATATTATTTATCAAATTTAAATTACTCAGTAAATGTTATCCAGCATTATAAAGACACTTTATTTTTTTTCTTTTGTGCTTCTCAGCAGATTAACCTGGCTTTTATAGGTGTACAATCATACTATCTAGAGAATGAACACCATTTCTCACTCTCAAACATTTATTTCACTTATTTTTTATACACCATGACATTGGCTGGAGCTGCCAGGACAAAATTAATATTGGGTTAGGTGCTGGCATCGTAGGCTGTTCTTTAATAAAAATATTTCTAATATTTAGCCGTTATGTATAATTCTTGCTTCAACATTTTTAGAGGCTCTTTCTATAAATAAGGAAGTTTGTTCTCTTTTTAATTTACTGTAAAATTTTGAATTAAACATATATTACATTACTTCTTAAAACATACTGGATGTGAATTTTTAAATATTGACTTTGCCTTCTATCAAGATAGTCCTGTTATATCTTTCTTCTTTCCCCCATTAATAGAGTAGACATCATTGTATGTAAAATGTTTTCTAAATGTTTAACCATTCTGCATTTCTGGATAAACTGAATATGGTCAGGTTAGAATTTTTATTTAATGAATTTATGATTTTAATATTTCTGTGTTTCTCTATTTGTATGCAAAATTGAGTTAAAACTCTTTTTTTCCTGATATGGCTTTGTTATAAGGGTATGCTTAGGCTGACACAAAGTGAAATGCATAAGTGAGATTATTCATTTTAACCTAATAATTCTAATTTTCTATTTAATATCATTTTGCATTAGTCCATATTAATAAAGTTGTAGAACGCTATCATTTTTAATGGCCACATAGTATTTATTGTATAGATGAAAAGTTACTGACTGATTATTTGTTCACTTATTTTAAAATATTTACTAGTACCTACCAAGTATTTAACAGTCTGCTCAGGGCCTCCTACAAAGATGTGAAGAAAACAAATCTTTGACATCACAGAGCTATGTACTTTTGGGTTACCACAAAAATAGATTTCTAAATCAATAAATATTAAATGTGAGGCATTCATATTTTTCAAAAATATCTAATAATTTTAAAATGCAGGGTGATGGGTGCAAAATGTGCTGTTTTATAGGTAGATTAGGGACACAGATTGCAGAGAGATGACATTTGGGGTAGACATTTAAAGCGATGGTGACAATGTACATTTTCCATTTCCTTCTGATACCCTTCCCTTCCACTTTGTAAGCTGGCATTGTGTAAGGCTTCCGTGCATATCATTACGATTTTCTTTGATAAATATATAACTAACATTTATTTGGATTTAATAATGAATACTAACTTCTGCTTTTGCCATACAATTTTACTATATTTCCTGATTACTTAGTTTAGTGGATATAGTCAACAATAATTCTTCAGAAAAATATGTCTAATTCCTTTTACTTTGTTAGAAAGTATATTTACTTTATCATTCACTGAATGATGATAGAATCCTAGGTGCAATTTTGATTTTCTTAGCAGAACACTAATTTTTATTTTCCAGATATGGTTTATGTATTTATTTATTTGGCTTCAATTATTTCTGAAGTTTTTCCCAGGAACAAGGGGCAGTGGGTGTGGTTCTCCATTTTCATCTGAAATAGTCTCCCTTGCCTTTATGACACCTCAGAGTTATTGGATATGCAGTTTTATGGCAATATTTAATTCCACTAATATTAAATTAAAGAATTACAGAATTTTCTTTATGAAGTAGAAAGCTAAATGTATATTATTCTCCCGAAATATGAACCTCACGTGAAGGGGGTTATTGGATCAACCCTACGTGGTTCCACTTGTCACAGGGCCCAGGAGCACATTTTTCCCCTTTGCTCCTTCAATCCTAACTGTCACCAAGGCTTGTGGCTCTTGCTGCCTTCATTCACCCACCTGAGGTTTTTCTGCCCGTTGTGCTGCCCCCACACCTGAGGGTCTTCTCGTCATTAAAATCCCTTCATTTCAAATATCTATAAATTTTCTTTGTTACTGAAATTTGTCTTAAGGAATAAGTTAGTTTCCAAATGATTTTCATTAGTTGAATTGTCGCCACTGTACTTTAACCATCCATATCCAATCTCTTGGGTAGTATCAGTTTTCTAAAATAAATGGTAATCTCTTTAATTCAGTGCTAAGAAGTAGTGATATCTGTGAAAGCATAAATAGATGCCATGTCTTTGTAGAGTTATAGTCTAACGAATTCTATGTTTTAGATAGTAATAATGAAACTCTCCACATAAGACCTCTCCCAAACGTTTCTTCCTGGCCGTTTATTAACCACTGTTTTCAGATTTGGTCCCATGCAACTTGCTGCTCTTCTCAAATTGAAGCCCTTGGTTACCCTGCACTCTCCAAAAGTTAGATTTGTTTTTTGTTTTTCTGCCTTAAAATTTTCTGCTCTAAATAAGACGGTGATAATGGTAGTGTAATAAATCTAGTCACAATGAACCTATAAAACGACTAATCCTAGAATGATAGTTTTGGACTTTTCTTAACGGATAATTGGCTCACCTGGAATTCCACAGCCAAATTCCAGAGCCACTTTCTTCCTGGTTGTGAGCAAAAAGACATTGCCCATGAACAATTCTGTTCCCACAACTCTCAAAACATTTTGAGTGTTAGCAACCTATCGAGAAAGTCACTGAAACATTGGGCAGCTTTCTTTCCTTAATGTGTGATGTCTGTTGTTTACATTTTTATACAAACATTGTTGAAAGTGTTAGCTGGGGGCTCAGTGGGATGATCGCATGTAAAAATTAGAGTTCTTCATTGAAGTACATCAATGTTTTTATTAAAAATTGTAGGGAGCCATCCCCTACTTGACCCGTGAGTGTCCCTGATGCCGTGCCATGACAAGGGAATGAGGAAAATAAACAAAGACAATAGAAACAGTACAATTTACAGAGTGGGCCTGAGAGGTCAATGCCCTTTGTGCAAGAGACAGTAAAGACCTTGAACTCAGATGCACTTGGTTTTATGTTATTTGTCTTGATTATTTAATGGGCATTTGTAACAACAACAATGTACATCATCTCTGTGGTTTCTCCTGCCCTAATTCTGATTATCCAAGCAATAACCCTTTAGTTATTTTTATTACTTTTACTTCTTAAGATACTTATCAGTCACAAACAGGATTGCAAAAAATAAAATGGAAATGAGAGTATGGATTTTGGAGCTAGATGCCACCCAGTTGATCCTTTGTTTCCTGAAGAGCAGATTAGTTGATGCCTTATTCATCTTCAGGAGCCAGGAAAAACAAAGCTGAATCTCGTATATCACACCCATAAGAACTAATCTTTCTTCCATGACTTAGCAATTATGAATTGGGCTGCAATAAACATTCTGGTACAGATGTCTTTGTTATATTGTGACTTTTGGTCTTCTGGGTATAAACCTAGTAAAGGAATTATAGGATCGGATGGCAGGTCTATTAGTGCCCATTGACCCACGAATGGACTAGCAAATTGTGGTACATGTATACCATGGAATATTATGCAGCCTTAAAGAAAGATGGAGACTTTACCTCTTTCATGTTTATGTGGATGGAGCTGGAACATATTCTTCTTAGCTAAGTATCTCAGGAATGGAAGAAAAAGTATCCAATGTACTCAGCCCTACTATGAAGGTAAATTATAGCTTTCACAGGAAGGCTATAACCCAACTATAGCACAAGACTATGGGGAAAGGGCCAAGGAAGGGGAAGGGAAGGGGGAGGTTTTGGTGAAGGGAGGGTAATGGGTGGGGCCACATCTATGGTGCATCTTAGAATGCGTACAGGCGAAACTTACTAAATGCAGAAAACAATTGCCTACATACAGTAACTAAGAAAATGCCATGAAGGCTATGTTGAACAGTTTGATGAGAAAATTTCAGATTGTATATGAAACCTGCACATTGTACCCCTTGATTGCACTAATGTACACACCTGTGATCTAACAATAAAAATAAATACATTAAAAAAAAAAAAAAACTAATCTTTCTTGCTCAATGAGTCAGCTACATGGTTTGTCCGAAGATGCTTCCCATGCCCTTGCAGGCCCCCAGCCAGACCCTTGCAGACCTTTTCCCTGGGGTCCTTTCTGACTCCAGCTAGATCCTTGCAGACCTTTTCCTCAAGTCTTTTGATATTCATGCCAAGCTGTCTCATGAAGCCCCAGTAGTGTGTTCTCTTTGGAGGCTTACGTCCTCTCCCATTCTCCTGCGTAGCTGACCCTGATCATACAACCTTTCATACAATCATTCCCTTGTTATATCAATCTAACTGCATTCCTATAATCCTAACTTCCCTAATTCACTCACAAAAAAATCACAGTTTTTCACAGTAAAGTTTCATTAAACTATGTCTTCTAGAATGAAAGTTGTTGTACCAAGTATGTATGTACATCCTAGAAAAAAATCATGTATTTATTGCATAATTTAAGAGTTTGTCAACATTGTAATAATAGCTGGGTGCAACTTAGAGATAAACTCTCAAGTCAAGTGCATTTGTTTTTTAAGTCAAGTGCACTTCTTTCACAATCCTTTCATCACTCTCCATTTTTACTATGATACCATTTGGGTGGAATGGACATCCCTAACCCACTGGAAATGGGATGTTAGAAGCAGTCCCAGGGTCCATCACAGTGTTTTCCTTGCCTACTGGGTTTGTGCCGTTCACCATGAGACAAGCCTGCCCAAGCTACTTCTCCCAGAATAAGAAACATGTGGAGCTATTGTAGAACACTCCTGTCTGTTGCCATATACTCAGCAGCCCACACCCTATTCTTGAACAAGTGCTAATTTATATAAGTCATGGTAAGTTAGGGTTTGTTTGTTATACAGCTTAGTCACATCATGGTTGGATTATACAAACTCATTATCAGAGAAATAAGCTCAGAAATTCTGATGAATATAGACTGGGCCTAAGGTATTAGGACATATCCTCATAATGTTTTACAAAATGAGAATATAATTATGAGGTGCATAGTGACATTTTGATCAAATATATATGATAGTTGTACCTTAAGATTATAATACCATATTTTCTATATTTGGATATATTTAGATACTCAAATGCTTCCCATTGTGTCACAATTTCAGTATAGTATAGTATAAACCTATAGGTTTATAGCCTAGAAGAAATGAGCTTATACCATACAGCCTGGGTGTGTAGTAGGCTATAGCATCCAGGATTATATATGTATGCTCTGTGATGTTCTCACTATGGTGAAATTGCTTAATGACACATTTCTCAGAAAGTATCCTTATCATTAAGACATATACATGTATAAATATGACTGTATTTGTATATTGCCCTGAGAAACCGTTTGTTATTAACATCTCTAGCTACTTGCAGGAAGGGAAAGAAAAGGAAGGGAAGGGAGGGAAAGGGAATGAAAAAGAAGGGAAGGAAAGGGAAAGAAAGTTGAAGGGAAGGGAAGGGACAAAATTGTGATGTTTCATTCTTGCATAAAATGTATTTTTGGTGTGGTTAAAAACAAACAAATAAACAAACAGTATTCTCCTGCTTGTATTACTGAAGGAGTTTCAGAAAGTGTGGATTTTATCCAGGATTAGTGTAGTAAAATATCCTGCTTAGAATGCTTTTTCTTTTCCTTCTTCTTTTTGGTGTTTTCTTACAAAGCCCTCTGTCTTACTAGAGTGAAGATTTGGGACTGTGCAGGAATTCAGGTGATAGCCATTGCGGTAGATAGTCCCTAAAGAGTCTAGGTTTCACCAGTTTTTCTCTTCTGAATAATTTAAACCAAAAGCTGTTAGGTACAGATTTTCAAGGCAGGTATCTGCAAAGGGACAAAGTGGTGGCATCTCGTCAAGGGGTGTTGGAACCAAGTGGGGTGAGGGAGAGTGTGTGTAGAGTGGGAAGTGGCAGCCGTTTGACAAGGGTGCTGCAACCTGAGGATGTTAAAATTATCTCTGGTGTTTTAAATAATTATTCAAGGTTATCCTCTACATCTGCATGAATCTTTTTTTATGCTTTGTGAAGAGGCAGGAAAATGTGGGTGTGTTTTTAAATGGATTTGTGCAGCTACACAAGAATGTACATTTTTTTTCTGGATGTCAAGCATCTATTTGTTGTTACTTTTTTTTTTGTCTTTAGTGAATCCTGTTACAGTTGAAAGGCTTTGGGTGGTTAGCAAGAGCAACTTTTAAAAACAAAAGAGAAATCTCCAACTAAAATATATCTACAACTAACTCATCTAATCATTCTATTGGCAAAAAAAAATAACAGAGAGAATACACAAAACAAGTTTGACAGGATATTTAAGAAAACAATAGCAGGATGTAAATATGTACAACAGAAAAATTAAAGAGATTTAAAAGAAAAATAAGGAATTTGTTTTCATTCAAACTCCACTATGGAAAATTTTATGAAATTTGCATTTCTCAAATACTTAATCCCTAATTCCTTGAAGATGCTGTAGCTGGGAAAGCCGTTAGCACACCCGGGTCTAGGTACTGCTCCGTTACATCTTGACTCAAGTCGGCAACGAGAGCCTCCAGTGATGTCTGGGAAGTGGAAGCAATGTCAGAGCAAAGCTCTACCTCGTTTTCCTACCATATTTTCATTGTCAGGAAACTGTTTCAATTGTGGGGAATTGATTTATCTGCAGCTTCCTCTCTCTCAGTATCTGAAGCAAATGTGTTTTTGTTCCCCTCTATAGAAAAGATCAGATAGTCCCTATGTATATCCTGGGACATTTGGCTGCCAATCCATGTTCCCAATAGCTGCAGAAAGGAAAAAGAAAATTATACTGAAAAAGTGAATGACCCCTGCTAGATAGAAATTTATCTGTAGGTATTTTAGTAGCAAGGTTGCTATTTCCCTCTCCCTGCAATACAAGTGAGCTGGAAGCAAAGTAGTTTGCAACACGTTATCTGACCTGCTGCCCGTTATCTCTTACTGCCTTTTGAGTTCCTTACAGAGCATTTCTTAAATTCATTATTGCTTATTCAGTTTCCAATTTAAGTTAAAAAGATAGTTTTATTTGTTCCTTCCTTGTGAAGGTGTCTTCACTTTATCAATTAGAAACAGAGTTGTTTTATTCAAATATCTGAAATATATTTTCCCCTTTAGGTATTACTAATATTTTTGCTATTTTCTTCTTATTATTTCAGATCACTATCAGGATACGTATGATTTGATTATACTGGTGCATTAGGTAAAGTCCAGGTTGTAGCTGAGCCTTTCACCCAAGAGGCATGATGTATACCCCTACACCGTGCCCACGAGGTGAGAGCATAACAAACCCCCTCGCCACCCTGCCCCTCTTGAATTTAATTCTGTTTTTTTCTCATGTCGTCATCTGCTAGCTTCATATTAATATTGAGCACATTGGATGCTTGCCTTTTCATTCCTGTGATACTTTACTTGGGAGGATGGTCTCTAAATCCATTTTTAATCAGATCTTTCTCTTTTCTCTTTGTGCCCACAATTGGCCTTATTCCCCTTCTAAACCTGAGAAATAATAATTACCACTAAATTTATCATGTGTTCTTTATATTAAAGACATGGTGCTAACATGTTATACCCCAGACCTTATTAAAGCTTTGCAACACTCCATGCGGTAGGAATCATTAATAATATCATTGTGCAGATGGGAAACTGGGATTCTGAGAAGTCAGTAGCTTGTCCAAGAGCCCTTAAAATTGGCAGGACCAGAATCTGGACGCAGGCTGTCTGATTCTAGAGAGTAAGGTTGGCACCAACTCATCAAGAATTTGCTAACGGTTTGCTTCAGATTTCTCACTTCCATCAGAAGTTTGAAGTTAACTGCTCTGTGATTACTGTGACATTGTCAGCTGCTGGAAAATATTCCCAAACGGTGTTTTTCATAATCATTACTGATGGACACCAAAGCCTAAAAAAGATTGTTTTCAAGTACCTATAGAGCAGGTATATATGGATACATACGGATACACAGGTTACACAGATAGACTTTAAATATATAATCTATCTATAGCCATGGCTAAATCTACATGCATATATATGTATTTTAAGTAATTGGCGCCCATGCTTGTGGGGGCTGGCAAGTCCAGAATCTGTAGGGAAGACCGACAGACTGGAAACTCAGGCAGAAATTAATGCTACAGTGTTGAAGACAAATTTCTTCTTCTCATGGAAACCTCAATTTTTACTTATAAGACTTAAAACTGATTGAATGATCTAACTCACATTATTGAAGGGCTATTTCCTTTAATTAAATTAACTTGTTTTAGGTATTAACCATTGATATTTGATTAAGTAACCAGACACCTTGGCCTACCCAAGTTGAAATAAAATATTACAGTACTTATAACAAAAAGCCAACATTTCATTACATAAGAAATTGCAATTACTCAAATTAATTTTGTTATTTATGAAACTACATATGAAAAAAAAACCTTCTGTAAAGTATTACTCACAGATTTGTAAATTTACTAACTGAACTTTAAAATACTGAATTAGTTGTACAATCCTGATTAGACTTATAAAACCCTATTTATGAGTTTTAATTATTTATAGTTTCTGGCCAGGGCTGGGTTTGAACCTGCCACTTCTGGCGTATGAGGCCAGCGCCCTACTCCATTGAGCCACAGGCGCCACCTGAGTTTTAATTATTTAATAAGGCATGTTGCGTCATAATGGTTCTGAAGAACTTTTCAGCTCAAGAAATTTAATGTTATCATTGCCTCTAACTTTAGCATTCACACACACACTATATATATCCATGTCACCTGTTTCTGCACAAATACTATAATTTACCTGATCAATTTTTTGCCTTTATAATGTCTTTATAGCCAATATTTAGATTGGCTTTCATTTGATATGCCTCCACATCTATTTGATTATTTTGTTTGATTAATCACAACATGCATCAATTCACTCATTTATTTAAAGATTATTGAGCATTTTATAGGTGCTGGGAATATGATAGCGAAGAAAGAGAAATTGTGCCTACAAAAAAGCTGAGTTGTTTTGAGAGAAATGGACAGCATTAATATCGTCATAATGTTCTTTTCTTTTGCCACCCATATTATAGAAATCAAGAAAATTTGTTGACACACTCTTCAAATTATTTTCTAGGTTCCAAAGCATGCCATGCCATCTACCGCGCTCCCCTGGAAGATGCCGACGTCATCTCCGGCCTGCACCACTGATTAGGACAGGCGCCTCCGGCATTGTCTTCCTGCTCCTGCTGCCCTAGGGAACTTTCTTCCTCTCTTCTTGCCCTGAAGAAAACCTGAAGCCCTGTGGTGAGCTGTCCTGTGATGAGATCCGTGTGGCAAAGAACTGAAGATGACTAAGCTAACTTATCTCAAATATTTCTACAATTAAAAATGTGATTAAAATTTACTGAAACCTAGAAGAAACTTGGAATTTCTCTTGAAAATACATCAGCCACCACTATATATATGAGTGTAAGCATTATGTGGATTTGAATGTTGTTTTTCCCCAGAAGGAGAAATCACCATCCTAGTCCACAGTGCCTGTGACTTCTACGTTAGTTGGAAAAGGAACTTCACAGATACAATTAAATTCTGGATCTGGCATGAGGAGATCATACTGGATTATCCAGGTTTGCTCTAAATTCAATGACAAATGTTTTTATAAAAGTGAACTTGGGGTGGAGAGTATTGGACAAACAGGAAAGGAGAAGGTGATGTGACCTTGAAAGCAGAGATTGCAGCATGGGTTCTCAAACCCAAGAATGCTGGAAGAAGCAAAGCACAGTCTTCCTAAGTGGCCCTAGGGAACGTGGCGCTGGATTTCAGGCTTCTGGCTTCTAAACCTTAAAACCTTTGTTTTAAACAACCTGATTTATGGCAATTTTATCCCCACCCACAGGAAACTAATACAAACACTGTCTTAGAGTTCTCCTGAGAAACAGAACCAATAGGACGGACGGATGGACGGGTGGACGGATGGATGAATGGATTGAAGGGTGGATGTATGGGTGGATGGGTGTATAGATAGACAAGAAAGGAGTTTTCAGGGGAATTAGCTCACATGATTATGGAGGCTAAAAATTTCAATGATATTTTATGTTCAAGATAAAGAACCAGGGAACCTGATGGTGTAAAGCTCAGTCCCACACCAAAAGTGTGAGAACCTGGGGGCCACTGGGGTAAGTTCCAGAGTGAGACCACCAGAGAACTGGAGTTCTGGTGTCCAAGAACTGTAGAAGATCAATATTCTAACACAGAGAGAAAGAGAATGCATTTGCCTTTCCTCTGCCTCCCTGTTCTGTGCAGGCCCTAGCTGATTGGATATTGCCCAGCTGCATTGGTGAGGGTGGACATTCCTCACTCAGACTACTTATTCAAATGCCAATTTCTCCCAGAAACAACCTCGCAGCCCAGAAGTAGTGTTTTACTTTCTATCTAGGTACCTTTATTTAATCCAGTCAAGTTGATTCCTGAAAGTAGCAATCAACAACACTGCGCTAGAATTTTCGGGTAGTGGCTATGAGAGTAAACCATTCTGGGCTTTGCAGTAATGGTCTATGGAGAGGAGAGATGATACACAAATAATTGTAGATAATTAGCGGAAATAACCAGTATTTCCAGTGCTGCTAAAGCGAAGCTATGTGGTTATTGGTAGGTTCAGTAAGAGGGCCTGATTATTCTTGGGATCCAAGAAAGGTTTACCAAAGAAAATGATATTTAAGCTGAGAAGTGATCACTGAGTAGACCTTTTTGAAAGGATGACAGCTAGAGAAGTTGCATGTGTGACGCTGAAAGACTGAATACATCTTTAAAAATCTCTTAGGAACTGACTCTTAATTTACCATGGGTATAGCTGAGAGAAAGTGGTGTAACGTAGCACCACCACAAACAAATTGAAAGTGGCTATTCTCACACCCATAAATTATGGCTTCAGATACTGTATTAACAGCTAGTATATCACACCAAAGTGAAAAGCCACATTATGAATTAAGGACCTCTAAGAATAGTAGAAAATCACTGAAGGGTTATAACTAAGGAAATCATATTATCATTTATCCAACAACGAAAACCATTCTGGCAGCACTGTCCTACATATAAGAGCAATTTTTAAAGTTTGCCACTTTTTAACATTTATACATATGAGGCAAAACAAACTATATCTATTTTGCATACTACTTTTGTGAAGTATATAGTCCCATTCTGATTAAAGAATGACTGATTAATACACATATACAGGGTGTCCATAAAGTTCGTGTGCAATTTTAAAATACTATACAATTACATATAGATATGCATTTACTTTTTCTACACCAGAAACCCCATTAAAAAGACAAAGGGAGTTTTCTGTTTGGTTTTGTTTTTTGTTTTTAACCAACAAGAGCAAGAAGAAGTTGAGAGGAGACCAAAACATGGAAATTTTAAAAGCTGGAATGCAGATGATAAGTGAACATTTACTTATCAGAACTGAGAAAGCAGGATCCCAAGACAATAATGAAAATGCAAAACTCAGAGAAATTCTTACTGTAAAGCCCTTGTCTTATATGTTGGAGCTGTTATACGGAAATATATAGACTGAGTAGAATACAAACAGCATACATTTGTTTTTCACAGTTTTAGGGCTGGGAAGTCAAATATCAAGGTATCTACAAATTCAGTTCCCAGGGAAAGACAACGTCCTTGTACATAACTGGCACCTTCTTGCTATGTCCTCCGATGTCAGGAGTTAGCTGCCTCTCTGGAGTTTCTTTCATAAGACACAAATCTTGCTTATTAGGATTCCATCCTCATTACCTAATCACTCCCAAAGACCTCACCTTCTAATACCATCACATTCGTGTTTGGGCTTCAACATATGAATTGGGGAAGGGGCACGAGAATTAAGGCCATAGCTCTACTCAAAGGCCGGTGCTATGGAATTACTGGTACCTGGCCCCTTCCAGAGTAGAATTTGAGATAAATCTCAAAAAGGAGCAGAATAAGTATTTCTTGTTTTTTTTTTTTAACCAGAGGAATTTATTTATTTTTTTCAATTGTTAAATCATAGCTGTGTACATCAGTTCAATGGCCTGTACCCATTCTAAGATGCACCACAGATGTGGCCCCACCCATTACCCTCCCTTCACCAAAACCTCCCCCCTCCCTTCCCCTTCCTTGGCCCTTTCCCCATAGTCTTGTGCTATAGTTGGGCTATAGCCTTGATGTGAAAGCTATAACTTAGCTTCATAGTAGGGCTGAGTACATTGGATACTTTTTCTTCCATTCCTGAGATACTTCGCTAAGAAGAATATGTAAGAAGTATTTCTTTAAGAAGAAACTTAGATCCTTTCTCCTACCCCTCCTTTCATCCTAGCAGCAAGCCGAAGAGGAAAATATAAATGTCTAGTGTTGGGACACATGACAGCTTGACATGGGTAAAGGCAGACTTCAAAACCAAAGTTATAAAATACCAGCTATGAAATATACAGCAATCTCTCATACTCAATTGTGAGAAAGCAAACTCAGTTCTTTAGTGAATATTCTCTAAGAGAACAATGAAGGAAATCCTGCCCTAATTGATGTCTCACTCACACCCAGCCCTGTGAATAGCTTTTTTGCTGCTTCTTTGGGGATGTTCCCTAGGAATCAGGTTGGGAAGAAAAAAGGGTTTGGACACTGACTAGGCTGCCTCTATTTAGATTCTGACTGTGACACTCAAAAGTTAATGCATCAGTGAAGTGGTGAGAAGAAATTTCAAGTTGACGATTATACATCAGATAAAAAAGCTATAGGCTGGAGCATATCTGGGAAAAATTTCAACAAGATGAAACTGATGGAATACTAAACATTAGTGAAGAAAACAATGAGCAGAGATTTATAAAGTCAGCTAAGAGTTTAGTGTTGAATTAATGATAAATGCATAAAAAACTAAGTACAAATAATTACAAGATAATTATTAATTCTAAAGTAGACTGCCATGGTGGCTCAGCTTATAAGCCCAGAATTTTGGGAGGCGACAACAGAGGCTTGCTTGAGGTCAGGAGTTCCAGACTAGACTGAGCAACATAGCAAGACCCGTGTATGTACAAAAAATAGAAAAAATGGCTGAACAGAGTGGCACGCACCTGCAATCCCAGCTATTCAGGAGGCTGAGGCAAGAGGATTGCTGAAGCCTAGGAGTTAAGTGGGTTATGAGAGTGCCACAGTACTCTATACCAGGCAACAGAAAGAGATCTTATCTTAATAATAAATTAATTAAAAGGTAGAAAACAAACAAAAAGCAGATATGAATGTTGTGTAAGTTTGCAAAAATAATTACAAGTTTCATTGTTTTATTGAAGACATTGTTTGTATACATGTTGATCTGAGTACTGATATAATAAAAAATCAAATCAAGGTACAAATGCATAGACTCTCTTAAATTTAAGGCTTTGAAGTACTGGCTAGTCTTTCACTATGGAAAGTTAATAGATAAAGTTTCTTGATGAACAATGAACCACAGAAGAAATGCTTGTTACTTAGAGAAGTGAAAGGAAGGAAAAAAACTACTAAACCAGTTGGAAGTGGTTACTTGGCATGTTAGCAAATAGCTGAGGGAGTTGGGGAGTGAAGAACTGTTTGCAGAACTCTAAAGTGTTTGATTTCTTTTAACCATCGAGTGTCCATATGAGTTTGCCCAGAATTAAAACATAATCAAAAATTGTGTCAAAAATTAGTGTTCTCATCCTTGATTCTCTTAGAACCAATAAAGTTGGAAGGGTCATATTAATTGAAATATCCAAGACAAGTAGATATTTTTTAAATACTGTGCTTACATGCAAAGGTAATGTAATTGAACTACTATGCAAACTTGTACTTTATTATTTTTTTTTTATTTTTTTTAAAAATGATGTATCATGTTCAGGAGGCACTTTTGATAGTATGTATGTGATTACTTAAGCTATAACTTCCTTTTGCAAACAATTTGAAAAGCTGATTATAATTTATAAGTAATTTAGGAATTGACCTTAGGCCATTGCCTGATAGTGACAAGGCAGGACTGAGTAGGGATTAAAAATAACTTGATTCTTTGAATAGACTAGTAAAAGTATGTTTTAATAAAAACTTACAAATAAAACCCTCAATAAAATATTGTTTAAAAGAATATTTATAAATTGAGAAAAATCCATATGGAAAACACACTACCATTTGTGAACACATTGATCAGCTCAGAACCAATTATCTTCTTTAGTAACTAGCATATGCAATTATAAAAGCTATGGATACGACTAAGAATGAACTCTACCAAGACAAATGCACTCTACAAAGGCAAAATGGTACCCTTGGAATTTACATTTCCTCGATCTAAGATTTTGTCATTTTTACAAGTAGATAATTTCATAAAGGGTCTAGTTGTGATTGTGGAGAAGAACTACTGAAACAGAAAACATAATAACTATAAATTTGTAATATAACACTGAGAAAATGTCACAAATTTTCATATTTAGGGAAATTTCACATATTTAGGGAAATTAAGAAGATTTTAAGCCCATTGTCAATGATACATAATACTAATACTAATAGTTAAAGAGTAATTATAATTTTACTCATGAAACTCAGGCCATGTATCAGTATTTTAGAAGAAAAGATTTTTTTGAAAGAACTAAGCAGTATTCTCTTTTGCTGGCATGATTTTATGTTAAAACAAGTAAGCATAAATACTAAAATACTAACCGTGAAGAGATAGGCACTGTGAATGAAGAGATGTTCTAACATTCTAAATTGATATAGTTTATACAGTTAGCTTTCCATAAGGGTTAAATCTGTCCATGTTATTCATGTTTTAAATCTATTCCTGCCCACCCTCCTCAGCAGTAGAATTTTGTAGGGCATTAGTGAATTAGTTAGGACTTAATTTAAGCAAGAGTCCTCAAAAGTAGAAATTTAAACAAAATAAAAATTCATTTCTATTTCATATATAATTTTCTCATTTCATTTTAATTTTTTCTTTAATATTTCCCAGTACAAATATATGAAAATTTGAATTCTGAGGATATGATTATATATCCAGTAATTTCAACCTCATTGTGCAAATGACTATATGGCCACTGAACTATAAAACTCATTTGCTGGCCCAGAATTGTAACAAGTATATATCCAAGATAGTTGTGGTGAAAATCTCAGGCATTCACATAATTTACTTTGGGATAATCTGAGAAATTCTTATTGTTCAATTCTAAACGTGAGAAATATCTTATTATTTAAGACAATTTTTCAACTAAGCATAAAATGAGTCAGAACTATCCTGCACATTTCAAAACAGATATTTTCAAGATTTAACATGTAAGCATGAACATATCTGCTCTGAAGTTTTTGAATGTCGGAAACATATTTCGATGTTTATATATTATTGAGGTTGGGCACTATCGGAGTATTTTGTAACAAGTAATAATTTCCTTTTCCATTTTTCTAAAATACAAATCATTTAAGCACCTATAAAATCTGTAAAACCCTCCAAGTTAGTTTCTGCTGTGTTTACCTCATGGCAACTAGCCTTGAGTACCTGACTATACAGGTACTTTTTAAAAATACTTTGAGCCTATTGTCAACCATGTATAATATTTATACTTATAATTAAGGAATAAGTGTAATTTTACCCAGGACACCTACACTAAATCTGTCTGGATGTTCCCCGGTTCCCAGTTCCCAGTGTCAAACTTCAGCACTGGACAGAGCAAGCTGGCGAGGGAGTGATCATAGACACGAAGTGATTTTACAGTTTCTCACAAAAAGAAAGCATGACAGCAAAGACGGAAGCTAAACACGTGGAAAATATGTTCCAGAGAGAGAAGAAAGGTTCAGTCTCCACAGTAGAGATAGACCTCAGTTTGAGTGCCTGCTGCCCTTCATCAGCCGGCTAGGTGTCACTTCTCTCTCTTTTTAAATTCAGATTAATCTGAAGGTACAAGTGATTAGGTTACATTGCTTGTGTTTCCAAGGTCAAACTCAAGTTGCAGTTGAGGCCCTAAAGTGTTCATGCTGTCCATCGGGGGAACCCGCCAGTCCCCTCCCTCTATGGGCTGTGGTTTCCTGCCCTTTGGGTTGATGAGCAGATTGAGATTATGTAAGAGAGTATTTCAGGGCAGTGCCTGTGACTCAGTGGGTAGGGCGTCCACCCCATATACCGAGGGTGCGGGTTCAAACGTGGCCCAGGCCAGACTGCAACAAAGAAATAGCTGGGTGTTGTAGCAGGTGCCTGTAGTCCCAGCTACGCAGGAGGCTGAGGCAGGAGAATCACTTAAGCCCAAGAGTTTGGAGGTTGCTGTGAGCTGTGACACCATAGCACTCTACCCAGGGTGACAAAGTGACACTCTGTCTCTAAAAAAAAAAACAAAAGAGAGAGAATTTCACTGCTTGAATGATAGAGTTGTTACATAACAAGTTTCTGCTTCTACTCAAGTGTCTTTCCCAGAATTCTTCATGAATCTCTGCCTGTGGCATGTTCCTTAGGTGGTAACCAGCCCTTTAGAGACACTAGCAATGTTTTACTATGTTTGTTCCCATCTGCAGTTTCCTAGCTGCAGTTGGTTCCCAGCTCTGTTTGGGTCCTGGTTCCGTTCCCCACCCTTAGCTACGTCCTTGCCACCTGTTTACCCTCTGTCACACCTGCCACCGCATGGGACACACAGAGCCTGAGCCTCTGAGGATTCCCGGGGAAAAGCTGTCTTTTTCTGTGCTACTTCTACTTTACTTGTTAAGAGTCATCAAGTTCTTAAATGAAAAATGTAGTCAAATTTTCCTTTACACATTAATATTTGGTCATGCTAAATATAAACAAAGTGATACAAGAACAAGCTATGCACTATAAAATATACTGAAAAACCAATATAAATTATAAATCAAATGCTATCACTAAACAGCTTACCCTTGTAAAACTGTCCTCTTTGTAAAAATGATCATGGTTCTGGTTATAACCTCAAAATGATATGCTTCTTTTATTTTACATTTTTTTCCTAAATATTGCTGCCATCCCTCAGCAGAAATAATCCAGACTTATGGCTTTTGTATTTTGTAAACTGATGACAATATAATGTTTCTCTTGTAATTCCAGTAGTATACAGTTAACTCCTGGATCATACAGGTTTGAAATGCACGTGTCCAACTATACATGGTTCTTTTTCATAGATTTGTGATCATTTGAAAAAACTCGTAGACTTCATAGCCTGGAAATATCAAAAAAGAAAAGGAAAACTGAGGTATGTCATGAATATGTAATTATATGTAGATATTAGTCTATTTTATGATTTACTGCAATAAAATACACCCAAATCTAGTATAAAAGTTATAATTTGTCAAGATTTCTTCACACACGTACAGGCATAGAGAGCTGCATTTGCATTCAATAGAGTAAAGACTCAGTATTCAATCATAACTGCATAAAATTAACTCCAGCACACAGTGTACTTCTGTCACCATTTCATGGTCACCTCCTGTTGCTAAGGCAGTGAGCTCAAGTATTGTATCTGCTTAAAATGCCAAATAACACTAATTATCTCTGCATACACAGTTTGTCTTGCCAGTAAATTGCTTCTAGCAGTAAAAAGTGATCTCTCACGGTTCCTGTGTATTTTTGTTATGTTTGGTTCAAAGCCATAAACCTTGAATAACACCAAGGGTGCTGTAGGATTTGCCACTAGTGATGCTGGAAGTGCTCAGAAGAGGCAGAGAAATGTCATGACGTTCCAGAAAAAGTCAGTTGCTGCAACGATTTGCTATTTCAGACCCAGGACTCCTCTTCTATACAGGTGGTGTAAACTTCATTGCTAATAAATGCCATAAGGCACTGTAAATATGTTCTCTCTTCCTTAGGATTGTCTTAGAAACATTTTGTTTTCTCTTGTTGATGCTGTTATAAGAATACAGTGTATAACATGAATACAAAATGCGTGTTAATCAATGGTTTATACTATTGGTAAAGCTTCCAGTCAGCAGTAGACTGTTGATAGATTTTTGAAGAGTCAAAAGTTATACATGGATTTTCAGTTCTGGGGAGATCAGTACCACTAACCCCAAAGTTATTCAAGCATCACTTGTGTAACTTCTACAGGACTGACATGAGAACGTTATAATGAACTTAATGTTTAAAATCTTTTCAACCTACAGGGTTGCATTACAACAAAGCTGTTTAGGAAATCCGTGTCTATGTGCTAAAATTTCCCCATAGTAATTTGCTCTATTTTGCTTTATAACTGGTAAGGGAGAGGGTCTTTCTTGTTACCTAGGGAAATATTTAGGTTACCTCCCAGGATACCATTGATGAGGAAGGGATTCTCACCCCAATCCAAGAATGCAGGGATGGCCAAACAACTGCACTTGACACTGGACAGATGAGATCAGCAGCAGATTATTAGTTACATATCATTATAACCTTGGGGAAGAGGACACCACTTGCATATAGGAACACATGGGGCCATACCAGAGTTGCAATTCAGGACAAAGAAGACAGATAGGCTCTGTAGGGGACAGGATGCATGGTATTAAGAGGATGAGGTGTCACCATGTTCTCACTGGAGATTGTTACTAGCTTGTTTGAAAAGTTCCACAGGATGACAAAGAACTGACACCCAGGGATAGGCAGGAACTGCAGCTGGTCAGTTTAATAAGGTTATTGGCTAGAGGACAGTATCTACAGGGGCAGGGAAACGACCTGTGGCTAGGCCATATGAGGCCATCCTGGTTTCCTTCATTTGTCTAAGCAGGACATAATACTGGGCTTAATATTAGGGCTTGCATCAAGGGAAATAATTGTTGGTGTGGGGGCTGTTAGGGGAAAGAATTCTTCCCTACATTTAAGAAAGACTTTTAGTCACAATTTGGGTATATACGAGCTTCATGACCTCAAAAATATAATCTAACTCCCCGAATTTGTTTTCCTCAAGGATATAAAAAGAAAAATGACACTTGACCTATGTCTTTCTAAGTTTTTATTATTAAACATATTATTTTGAGGAATTATTATGGAGTCACATGCACATATATGGAGTGAGACAGAGATATTTCTTGCACAACTTGCTTAATATCCTCCAGTGATATCATATGGAAATATGAATTAATATCCTCCAGTGATACCATATGGAAATGTAAATTAATATCTTCCAGTGATACCATATGGAAATATAAATTAATATCCTCCAGTAATACCATATGGAAATATAAATTAATATCCTCCAGTGATGTCATATGGAAATATAAACTGAGTGCAATATCACAACCTGGATACTGACATCGATACAGGCCACACACAGAACACTTCATCTTCACAAGGATCCCTCCTGTTGGCCTTTTACAACCACACTTTCATCCCTCTATGTTCCCATTCTTAACCTCTGGCAACTGTTAATCTGTCCTTCATTTCTATAATTTTGTCATTGCAAGAACCAAACTAAACCACACAGTATGCAACCTTTCGAATTAACTTTATTCACTCAGCACAATTCCCTGGTGTTTCATGCAAGCTGTTCTGTGTATTAATAGCCTATTTCTTTATGTCCAGAGCAGTATCATGTGGATAGAGGTACTACACCTTGTGTACCCATGACCATCTATCTACTTGGTGGGCATCTGGGCTGTTTCCAGTTTCTGGGTCTTATAAATAAAGCTAATTTGAAAATTTGTGCACAGGTTTTATGTGAACATCACTTCTAACTTCCCTGAGATATAAGTTCAAAATGCAATAGCTGAGTCATATAATAGTTTATTAAAAAATCCTCTGCCAAACTGTTCCCACTGTTTTCCAGAGTGACCCTTTACATGGTGCCTTTACAACATCACCAGGACTTGCAGATGTCACTGTTTCATGCTTTAGTCTTTCTCATGCATGATACTCATTTTGTTTTTAATTGCCATTTACTTGATGGCTATTGTCGCTAATTATATGTTTTTCATGATCCTTTCATGGCTTATTTGCCATATGTATACCCTCTTTAGTGAATTTTCTGTTTATGTCTTTTGCCTATTTCCAATTTGGTTTTGTCTTGAGGGATTTTTTTTTTTTTAATTTTACCATTGAGATTTTGAAGTTCATTATGTATTCTAGCTGTGGGTCCTTTGACAGACATACTGTTTTCAGATATTTTTCCCGGTCTATAGGTTGCCTTTTTTCATCTTTTAACAAGGTCTTTAGAAAAGCAAATCTTTTTAATTTTAATGAGGTCTAATGTATTGATTTTTTCTTTTAGGGAACATCATTTCAGTATCAAAGCTAAGAACTCATTGCTTAGCCCTAGATTACAAATGTTTTGCTTTATGTATTTTCTAATATATTTTTAAATTCACATTTTATATGTAAGTCCATGAATATATTGAGTATGTGGATTAGTTTGAGGTTCATAACTTTTCCAATGGATATCCACAGGATTTGTTAAAATGCTGCTTTTCTTCCATATATTACTTTTCAAATCTTAGTCAGAAAAATTAGTTGTGGGTATTTGTGAGATTTTGTGAGAATCTCTGAGTTTTCGCTTTTGAAACACCTTCTTTTCCCTCTTCTTCTTCTCTTTCTTTGAAAAGCGGGTAACATGATTATCATCCATCTTATTTGTTTTTAAGATTGTTTTAGCTATTACATTACTTTTATGTTTACATAAAAATATTAGAATAAGCTTCTCTATATCTACAAAAATAACTTGCAAAAATTTCATGAAAATTTTATTAAACAGGCAAATTAATTGGGGATATTTGACACCTTTACTATGTTAAAACTTACCATTAATGAATATTCCTCTAACTGCCTATATTCTTAGGTCGTTTTTAATTTGGTTCATAAGTTTTTAAAATAATTTTTAGCATAACCATTTGAGGTAAGTTTTCCTTAAGTTTTAAATAATTCTTAGAAGTTCTTAACTAGCCCTCATTTCTTGAAAGTGTTTTCTATCAGGAGTGTATGTTGGATTTCAGGAAATAGCATTTTCTTGCTAAAATGGATGAGGAATTAGATGTATGCTTCTTCTCTGCAAACCCCCCCACCCCCCAGGATATTGATCAAAGCCCATATTTGAAATAGATTATAAAAGGGAGAAAATGAAGAAAGCAGAGAAGCGATGGGATGAAAGGTGTGAAGCTAGAAGCAGGACTATCTATGGGACACTCTCAGTATTGTCCTGCTGTGCTCACAGAACACACTCGCCCTGGAATTGGCCTAACTGGCTTGCCCTGAATTGAGGGGTTTTTGAAACAGAATCTCCACACCTGCCAGCATTTTTACCAGACTTGCAGCCCAACTAACTCCACAGAAAGCGGCATCTTTCCTTCCCAAAACACACCAAAGTGCAGTAAAACTACAAGTGGTGAGCTTGAGTTCCTGAGCACAGTTGACTACTGAATGTCCTAGTTGGTTTGGCCAGAAGCCAGGAAGGGGAAGCAACCTGAACCCCACTACCACCAACTGGAAAGTGGCTACTAGCCTGCAGAAGTGCCATAATGAGGTGCTTTGGGGTAAAAGGTGAATCTCTATACCCAGTGATGCAGCGGCAGGGTCAGTTGGGGCGATGGTGGGCCAGCTTGTGTTCAGGCTCCCCAGAGGCTGGTGCACACGTTCTCCCAACAAGGGGCTGAGCCAGAATGAGTGCACCAGCCCTGGGGAGCCTGAACACAGGTTTGTCCACCATCGCCCCAACTGACTCTGCCCCTGCATCAGCCCTAGTGGTGGCAGATCACAAGTGACGTCTTGAGAATTTCAGAATTCCAGAACCCAGCCCAGAACCTGAGACATCTGAGTGCTGCTTTTGATAGACTAGAACTGGGTATACCTCCCAGAAACACCACCACATCTAGTTCTCTCCTGCTAGAACAACCTACTGGCAGTGGGGTCAATGTGTATGGCCCATTTCGTATTTTTGCTGATTACATGGTACAGGGTTCAGCCAGCTCTTAACTGAAGTGCAACCTACTGCTCTGGAGACAAAACAGGACTTCCCACCACAATTCTTCATGTTTGAAGTTCACAGGGCCAAGGAGAAAGGCTAGATTCTGGAGAAACACATCTCTCTTTGTCATCAAATAGCAGGGACCCCCCCCATTTATTATATGTAGTATATCACCACTATAGTCTACAAATAATTAGTAATCAAGAAGACTACCATCTTAAAGTACTCTCAAAATAAAACTACCTAATATATGCTATAGTCAAACCCATGGTGGGGGGAGGGGACATTTCATTTAAATGATGAAAAAATAATAATAATAATAATTAAAAAAAAATAAAAAAATAAAAAAATAAAAAAATAAAAGCTCCTCCGGAAGAAATCAATTCAAGAACTCTGGAAATACTTTTTAAAAAAAGATTATAACTACACATTCAGTGAGTCACATTAGATCTTCAGAAAGGGACTCCAAGCAAAAGGAAATTTTTGAAATGTCAGATATAAAAATTAAAGCATGGATCAAAAGTAAGCTCAATGTGATCTATGAGAAAGTTGAAAACCAGCGTTTAAAAAAAAAAGTTACTTAATAACATTTTTAAAAACTTCACTAAAGAGATTGAAAGTTTGAAAAGCTAAAAGAACTTCTGGAAATGAAGGAATTACTCAGGAAAGTACAGAATTCAATGAAAGTTTTGAAAAACAGACCACACAAAGCAGAAGAAATAATTTGATATCTTGAAGACAGGTTTTTGAGTTAAGCCACTCAATCAAAAATGAAGAATAAACATTCAAGAAGAATAAGCAAAGTCTTATATAGTTATGGGACTAGACTATGTAAGATGACTTAATGGAAGAATTGTAGGCATCTCTGTAGAATAAAAAGAAAAAGTAAAAAAACATGTAAAACCTACTTGAAGGAATAAAGGATGAAAACTCTCCAGCTACAAGAAGGTCACTGAATTTCTGGAAGATTCCCCACAAACAGGGCATACACAAGGTACACAGTCATCAAACCAGCCAAAGACAAAGTGGAGAAGAGAATTCTACAAGCTCAAGGTGAAAGCATCAAGTAAGTAAAGAAGGAAAACCCACCACTCTAACAACAGACTCCTTAGAGGAAACTCTACAAGCCAGAAGAGAATGGGGCCCTGTCTTTAGTTTCTGTACCCTGCAAAAGTAAGGTGGATAAATAAATGACAAATAAAACCTTTCCCAGACAACCAAACACTAAGAGAATCTGTCACCACTAGATCTTCCCTGAAATAATTTCCAAAAAATTCTCTATATGTCAAAAAGATCAATCAATAAAAACCAGTGTAAAAACATACAAAAGTAAAAACTTACATCTCTTATAAAACTGTAACATAGGAACAGTACAAAGCAGCTAAGTAGAAATCAACAAAATGACATGTACAGTATCTACCATATCAATATTAACATTGAATGTAAATTGCTTAAATATCATACTTAAAAGATTGATAGAATGGATAAAAAAGTACAATCCAAACATATGCTTTTTTCGATAAACCCATTCAGCTTATTAAGATTCTCATAGACTCAAGGTAAAGGGATGGAAAAAAATATTCTATGCAAATTGAAAGCAAAAGCAAGCAGGAACAGATATTCTTAGATAAAATAAAATAAATCAACAACAGTAAAAAAAAAAAAAAGACAAAGATGGTCATTACAAAATAATAAAGAGATAGATTCAGCACAAGATATAACAGTTCTACATGGATGTGCACAGGAGCTCCCAGATTCATAAAACAAATGTTACTAGATTTAAGGAAAGAAATAAAGTGCATGATAATAGCCAGGGATTTAAACATGCTACTGACAGAATTAGACAGATCATCTATGCAAAAAATCAACAAAGCAAACTGGATTAAAATAGGCTTTAACAAAAATGAACCTAACAAACCTCTACAGGACATTGAACCTCCAAGCCGCAGAATATAAATTCTTCTCATCAGCATGTGGAACAATTTCCAAAAGAAATTATATGTCAGTCCATAACATAATCTCAGAACTTAAAAAAAACAGACAACATACCATATTCCCTTTTAGTCCACAGTGGAATAAAACTGGAAATGAATTCTAAGAGGAACTCCCAAAACTTCACAAACACATTAGAGTTAAACAACCTGCTATTGAACAATCCTTGGATTAATGACAAAATCAAATTAGAAATCAAATATTTTTTTGAGTTGAACAACAAAAGAGAAACATATTGCCAAAATAACTGTGACACAGAAATGGTAGTATGGGAATAAAGTTCATAGCATGTAATGCCTACATCAAAAAGACATAAAGATCCCAAATTGACAACCTAATATTATACATGTATGAATTATAAAAAAGAAAAACAAACCAAACTTGACACTAGCAGAAGAAAAAAATAATGAAGATCAGAGCAGAATTAAAGGGAATTGAAATAAGAAAATACAAAAGATCAACAAAACAGGAAGTTGTTTCTTTGAAAAGCTAAATAAAAATCAATAGACCACTGTCTATATTAGAAAGAGAGAATCCTTCCCATCTCACTGTAGGAAGCCAGTCACACCGATAGCACAGTCAGGAAAAGACAACAGCAACAACAAAATAAACTAGAGACCAACATTCCTCCTGAACATGGAGGTAAAAATCCTTAACACAATACTAGCAAAGTGAATGCAACAGCACATCAAAAAACAATTTATCATGATCCAATGGGTTTTATCCCAGTGATGCAAGAATGGTTCAATATATGCATGTCAACAGATGAAATTCACCACATAAATGGTCACTTTAATAGATGCAGGAAAAGCATTTGATAATATCCTGCACCTCTTTTAATAAAAACCCTCAACACACTAGGCACAGAAGGAATATTACTTTGAGATTATAAAAGCTGTATTGGTGACAGAAATACACCCAGGATAATACTACATGAGAAAACGAAAAAAGCACCCTCTGTCCCATTTACTGGACCAAGACAAAGGTGCCCACTCTCACCACTTCTGTTCACTATAGTCCTGGAAGACCATCTGACACTTTGTCAAGTGTAACACCCATGTTCCAGCTTATAGAAACATAAAGTCCAGGTTAGGACAAAAAAATTCATAGAACTGATCAGGTGGAAGTTTTATTACTTCCTTTCCATGTCCTTTTTGTAATAACGTAATTACAAGGCCATGTCTAGCCACAAAGGAGGTCTTGGAAAGTAGTCTATAGCTGAGCATTCATGTGCAAAGGCAAAAATGGGAGAGCGGATTTTAGGAACAACCTGATATGTTTCACAATTTCTCAGTATTTTATTCAACTTCTCTCCAATTAGCTAAAACTTGAATCTTGTCTTAATAAACATCAGGAGAAATAAGAAAGCTTTAGACATAACTCTTCTACTATTGACCTAAACAAAAGGTTAACCCCATTTTTGCCATACTCAGTTCTTTTTTAATTTATAAGGGGGCACAAAAGTTAATTTAATTTATTAAGGGGGCACAAAAGTGCATGTTTAAGGATCTGAGGAAAGCATAAAGATCTTTGTTAAGATGGTTGTGACATTTTGTCTGATTGATTTTAATACGTTTTTATAAATATTAGTTTTTGTTCCAATGAAAGTTTCAGTAATTCTTTTTCACAGCTACCTGACAATAATTTGTCAGACAACAAGTGAAGACACAATCAGAGGCCCTAACTTCCAGGGTTCTGGAGTCCCCAGGACACTATATAACGACACACAGAGGCATTTGGCTATCCTAACTACCACCAACCAAATGCTTACTTCACCACAATTGGAAACTAATTTGGAAATTCACATACCAATATGAAAACCAAATATTCTGCTGAAACAACTGTTTCCAACTGAAACAAATGCTTGGGTTGCTCACATGTACCCATACTTAATATTTTCTTATAACAGTAAATATGCTTCCAAGTTACCCATACTCTGCATTATTTTTAACTACTCAAAACATCTGAAACAACACTTGATGCTATCCCACACTTTCATTCTGCTTCCTTCTGGGAAAAAAAAAAAAAAAAATAGTAATACTGCTCACAAAATGGCATACTTTGTCCTGGAGTCCATCGATATCAGAAGAATAGATTCTTAACACACACTGACACCCTTGGAATGCTTAGAATAAGCTCTACATGTTTGCTTAACTCTTATTATTTATTCAGCTTTCATTCCTATTATAACTTCTTCAAGTAAATGTTCTCTAAGTTAAATCCCACAAATATTCCATATTATTCTTGTGACTTTTATTCTGTATGTATGTAGGTATCCTGAGTGAAATAAAGGCGGTCAATGTGCGTGACATGAAAGGCAAACAACAGACAGTGGATAACGTGGACAATAGCATTTCACTCCCATGGTTGACTGAGAATTACATGGGCTAGTACATGTAAAACACCTGATTTGAACATAAAATGGGTTAGTACATGTATATGCTTAGAATGTGAAGTGTAAACTCCGTGAAGTCAATTTTCTTTTCCACTTAATACATACATGAAAATTAGAAAAGTGTCTAAGATACAATACATTTTAAATAAATAAATAATAAATAAAAGAAAGAATGGAAGGCCACGATGTAAGCACATTTAGAGAAACACAGCTCAAGTTCATTAGTGGGCCTGAAAGGATGAGTAGATAAATTATATGCAAACCTTTCCACTGTCTGGTTGGCAAAATGACTCCAGCCAGTGTATAAAAGCACAGTTATGTAGGTTAAGCTTGATTGCTTGGGCTGAAAGGTTTCAGACCGAAAGCACTGTGCATCTTTCCAAAGCTTTTAGGACCGTCTAATGAGGGTCAGTCTTGAATCTATTGTATTTTTCCATATGGTTTAATTAAATTGATATATTTTGTGAAATGCCTGGAAAACAGACATTAAAAACATGGGCAAAAATTAAAATAACGTGAATGGAATTAATTATGAAAGTCCCCAAGGCTGAAAAAGACAGCTAGAATATAGCAATCATCCATTGATAGCGTCTGGTATGCGCACACACACCCACACACACACAACACGCTTGAAGGCTCTTGGAATGGGGACGAACATGCTGATTACAGACACAGTGAATTCTAACAGTGGGGATCACCAGCAGAAAATACATTAAAGCAAATGAGCGAGAGTGAAAAGAAAGGGTGGAGAAGAGAGGGAGGTCGTGAGAGAGGAGGGGAGAAACAGAGAGAGAGAGGAAAGGGGAACAATGTCACTGAAAACACCCACGAACGTCATTTCTTTGGCGAGGTAGGAAAATGCACTGAGGACTCTCGCTAAGACCGACCAGGCCACCGACTCACAGACCGTAGGTTTGCGTGGCGCGCCACCTGCGCAGGGTGGACGGTCGGGGAAGTTGTAGCAGCTGTGTGTAAAGTTCAGCGCTGGCTTTCTGTACCACAAGCGTGGGTATTGGGGTCCGTTGAGATAGCTCATTTCAGGACCGAGGCGGGAGGAAGGCTCCCACTTCCCCAGCGCTGCCAAGAGCAAGCGAGACTCACCCCGGAGCCACCAACCGGCTGCGCCTCCCTGCACCAGCTTGGAGGTGCATTTGGTGGCTGAAGTCAGCGAGCATGTTTCAAAAACAGTTGTGAGAATTGGTGTGACTTTTAATAAAGCAATTTAAAACTCCAGTCATAATTTTCTGTCAATCTGAGTAGACAGCTCTCAATTCTGTCTTTAAAATATCAAGGGGTATCTGTACCCCAAAATAAATTTTTTCGTAGAGCTCTAAGTCTGTTTTTTTTTTTTTTCCTCTTGTCATAGTGCACAAGCCTGTATACTGTACTTTAGTGTTGCTTTTATTTCAAATGTGGCTTATTACTATTTGTCTTTTGAGAATTGTTGAAAAAGCAAGCATGTACGTAATATAATTCTGTAGAGAGATTTTTAACATATGATTTGTATAAACAATTTAAGGATTTTATCCATATTCTGACAGCTTATTATTAAAGTTAGTGTGATTTTGCCAATACCATCCATGCAGGGGAATATTCTCAAAAACTCAGGTTTTAATTTTTCAGTGATAAAATACCAAGTCACCACATGTAAAAATAATTTAATAAATTTTAGGAACAGTTATTTGTACCTTGATTCACTCTAAAAAGAATGTGCAACCGTCTATACACATATAAGTTCAATACAGAATGAAAGGAAAACGTGAAGTCCTAGAAACCAAGATAAAATAAATGCTAGAAAATAATGTGGAAGGAGGTGTCAGTGGGGAAGAAGTACACACAATTTTATTTTCTGGCCAAAGAGGCATGACAGCATGTGCTCTGTAAGGTCTTAAAGCTAGAAGAAACAAGGAAAAGATTGAAAGCTGAGTTGTATAATTGTTAGAAAAGATTCCCGGATCATAACATTCATTCATGAGATATTTATTCCACAGTAATTCTTTTTCTGTCTCTCATTTTAACTAAATGACAAGAAAAATTTCTTTCATTGGTCCTGAGGGCACACGCTGTATAATATAATAAAGACTCTCGTCAAGAACACTCCAACGATGGAGTCTAAGTACTGTGGACGTGTCAGGACAGCCTCCTTTCATGGTGTTTCAGTATAGTCCACTGTCACCGTTCCAAATCACAGAGAAGAAGCCTAGAATGTACCCCAAATGTCACCCCAGTGCAAACAATCATACTGACGGTTATGACAGCTTGACTTAAATGTTTTCAGTAAAAAATAAAATATCCTATAATTATTTGATAAGGCTTTTCTTTCTTCTGGGAGCATAAAAGACATTTACAAAAAACTCATAGATAAAAAATATTTATTTCACATAATTAAATGTTAAATATAGTCTATACTACTGCGAAGATCTGATATGAACTACCCTCCTTAAATAAAATATTTCTTTTAATTGGGAACCCTTTGCATGAATTTCTTCCATCCCATCATGTTATGTTCAGGAAAGGAGGTAATTTCTCTCCTGAATGTCATGTTTATTGTTTCCTTGAGTTGATTTATTGTGGTACTAAAATTATTTTTACCCTCAATAATTTATTGAGGAATTATTTATATTTAATTTTTCATGTTTTTGACTTTATGTTCTATAACTGTATCAACTTTATAGGTTTTTCTGAATTTTGATTTTTGTGTCTTATGTGTTATTCCTGAAATTCAACCATTTTATTGTTTATACCTATCCTGGGTTCATTTTTACTAATGTATAGAATTCCTGTGTCTCTCATAATTTATTTACTCATGCTACTCTTCACAGGCAATTAATTTATTTGTTTTCTTTCTTTTATAAAAAACAAATAGTGCTGTCAAGGTGACTGTACATGGCCCCTAAACTGAATAACAAGGGAAGTATTTTGTGGAATCAAAATATTTATCTTCAACTTTACTGGATTATGGCAATTTTTTTCCATTAATTAGTTTTACCAACTTAAACTCACCAACACTATAAAAGCATTTCTGCTTGTCTTTAATTTTATCTTTACCACTTATTGTTATATTTTATTAAAAAATTTCTCACAAAACTGTTCAGCAAACACTTGTATCTCATTGGTCTAAAATTTTATTTCCCTGCTTATTAGCAGTTTTAGAATATCTGCATGTTGATGAGTCACTTTTCACATGGTTATTCGGGATTTTTGTTTTGACCATTTCTCTTTTGAGTAGTCATTTTTCTTTTATTCTGTTTTTTGCATCAACTGTATATGATGCAAATATTCTTTGTTTTTCCGACTTATTGAACAACTAAAATATTGAACAACTAAAATTTTAAGTATGTGATATACTGAACAACTAAAATTGTGATATATTGAACAACTAAAATTTTAAGTATTAGCATTGTCCAATTAATCTGTGTTTCATTTTTATTACTTGTTTCTTAAGAAATAAATGTCTGCTGAGGTCACACAGGTGTTCATCTCGCCTGACTTCTGACAGCTTTATGTCTTTCCTTTAGTGTATGGTGCTCCATGATTGCATTAATGTACACAGCTATAATTTAATAATAAATAAATTTTAACAAAATCAAAGTTTTTAATCCATCTGAAAATATTTTGCATATAGGACAAGATAGGGGTCCAATTTCACTTATATCTATATAGAAAATAAATCAGATCAACACATTTTATTTAAGAATTTGTCAATTTCCACAGAACCACAAAGCCTATTTTCTGTCTTTCCTTTCATATCAAAGTTTTTAATCCACCTGGAAATATTTTGCATATATGACAAGATAGGGGTCCAATTTCACTTATATCTATATAGAAAATTAATCAGATCAACACATTTTACTTGAAAATTTGTCAATTTCCACAGAACCACAAAGCCTATTTTCTGATAAATTGAAAATCTGCGTGTGTGGGGATTCTCTCTGGCTGTCTGCTCTTCCTGTTGTTTTCCTAGTTCACAGACTAATGCCATTGCATTCATCATGAGTCCATAATACTTCGTGATATCTGATGAGGCAATTAGCTTTTCCTATTATTCACAAGAATGTCTTAGAAAATTCTGGCATTTTCTCTATGGTATAAACTTTAGAATTACCTCAGTGAGCTCTGTAAAATGAACTATATGGATTTTTATGTTAAGTTCATCAAATCTATAAATCAATTTGGGAGCATTGACATTTACCAGTGATAGAAGATTCCATAAACTTGGTACATATATCTATTTATGTGCATCTTCTTTAGTGCTTGCAGTGAAGTATTTTCTTCAGAGATAACATGCATACTTTTTTGATACTTTATTTTCAAGGTAGATATAAATGGCATTCTTTTAAAATTATGTTTTCTAACAAGCTTCTTGGTGTTCTTGCCCATATAGAGAAATGCCGCTGAGTTTTATGTTAAGATTTGTAATAAAACCAATTCAGTAAACTTTATTATTAGAAATCATTTTATTTGTTTATTTTTATTTTTTATATATAGATAATTATGCCATCCATGCATAATTATATCTTCAAACCTTTTGCATGTAAATTCAAATGGCAAAACAAAAACAGAAACCCTGTCCCATTCAGAGATTTTGATCTTGCCACTACATCAAATCAATCATTTTTTATTAAAAAAAAAAAGTGAGGATACAAAAATACCCTAAATTTTCCTACTATTCTAAGTTTAAGTGCAGCATTTTAAAAATTACAAAATAAGCATGCTAGAAAACCAAATTATATCACTAATTCTTAATAAGATCTCTAAAATTAAATGTAGTCTAACTATATTTGCCGTGATTTATTTTACCATTTAATGTTTCATTAGGAGTACGTGTGTAGTGACTACCTTATTTTTATTTTGTTTTCTTCTTTCCTTTGGGTGCTTCCTAAACTATTAATTGTTAACATAAATGCCAAGACTGGAAAATAAAAACACCTTCCACTCTTGTGATGCTTTATAATTTTCAGAGAGTATTTCTATCCATTATGCTAATTGATCAGGATACTGTAAGTTGAAATGTCATTGCATTATTTCTTAGGTGAGGAATTTAGTGAATTTCATTAAAAATAGAAAAAAAGAAGTTGGGAGCTTACATCATTTATTTCGTGTTAGACATATGCAATACCATACAGTGATTAAATTATAATACTGATTTTTTTAAAAGTAAAAATATTTTCAAGGAAACAACAGTAGAAACACTGCTTAATAGTAGGAGATAAATTAGATATGTTTTTGTTGACATAACAGCTATTTTATGTTGGTCTATTCCTCATAAATATATAAATAAAATTTTATTAGCCTGTGCACAATAGGAAATAAGCTCAAAAAAGTTATCACGTGTTGATTTATTCGTGTTCTCTTACGTAATCCTTGCAATAGATATGGATAGGCCAAAGCTGTAGTTAAAAAACAAACCCAAATGGTTAACAGGGAAATTAATCCTATTATCTTACTTTTAAAAAGTATTTACTTTTATATTCTTACTGAACCAACTTCCGTGGGTCACTTTTTGCCTTGTCCAAGATTATTCATCCAGTGCACACACTATTTCCTTTGCAATAGGCTTTTGTGTGGGCTGCTGAAAATCAATAACCTTGAATGCAGTGTGTGGTGGCAAGTCTACCAACTCTGTCAAACAAAGAGAGAGAGGGGAGAATTAAGATATTGCATTTAGGCATGTGTATTAACTCACCATCTAACATGGTCAAGGTAATGAGTGTAACCCTCACAATGGTGGAGTAGAGGGAGCTTTTAAATAGGGAGTTTAATCTCCTTTAGAGCAAAGCCACACTCTCGGTTGCCCTAGGTTTTTGGCAGGATTCCCAGAAGCTGCAGTCATTCATGAGCCACACACTCAGCTCTTAGGAAAATTGCGCTGGGATCTTCGCACAGTGCAACCACTGCGCTCGTTTTGGATGCCTCATCTGTAAAAAATCCTGTCACACATGTACATACACGTGCTTGGTACTTAGCCACCACCCAAGAATGGAGCACAACTGGGATTTGAACCTGTAGTTGCAGGAAGTTCAAGTATTTCAAACCTGATGTGTCAACTATAAAACCATCCCCTCTGGCTGATAATTCTGGAATTAAAATGTAGTTCATGTTAAGCAAGCTTGGAAAATTCCCAAATCAAATAAGCTTGTTTAGAAAGGTTTGTTCTCCTCTACGCTGAAGCCACAGCTTTATCCCACCGTAGTTCCCTGCGCCTTTTGTAATGTACTTCATGTTCTCATTCACACTAAATTCCATGTAATTTGAATGAGGGTTTTCCGTAAGTGAGAGACGCTTAATGTGACTATAAAATGTGATACAGTACATAATATGTGTTTGCTTATTTAAATTATAGACCTATGAAAAATTAGTAGTATATTTTATTTGGACGACAAGGAACAATCTCTTGTAGTACTTATTGTTTGTTTAACAGAATAGAGCTTGAGATTGTGTTTTGACTGGGTAAACTAAACTGGCTAGTGGGATCTATATGTATTTCTATTCCTTGAGCAATATTTTTTCATAGCTATGTATATTTGATTTTTACATTAATTAAGGCTGTCACTTCCGATCAGTACAGCTGCCTTGCATTTTATTGACTTCACTTTCAAAAATCAAATTTTATATAAACTTTCTGTTTGAAAACACACAGAGAGGAACCTGGTAGGTCAGGTTTTAGATATCTGCACTTTCTGAAGTTTCTACATAATAACGTATTATATTTATATTTAATTATGTAATTTATGCTTAAATTATATATATAATGCTCACACCTATAATTAAACAGAAAAGGCAAAAGGATGGATAAAAGCTGTTATTACCACCACCAACAGAAAAATCAGAAGCCGATGTATATAGTCTACCTTTTTATAACATACAGTATCGCTCATAATGTAACTGGAAATAAGCAGTCTCATTTTAAGCTTTGACCAGAAATATTTATAACTCTGAAGCTCTTTTTATGGAAGTAGTATCATCCTTAGACAGCGTCAAGCAGCAGTTATGAGAGGACCCTCCAGAGCTCGAGGTTGCGTGTGGAGAAGGCAGGGCCCCTCGGGACACAGCTGTCTTTGCACGCACACAGCTGTTCTGCTCACTCATGCATGTTCCTGTGGTTTTCTGGCTTTGTATTTATTTTTCGAGTTTGACATTTTGTCTGATGTCATCATATTGTATTTCATCACAGAATTTTCTCCCCCAGGGCTAGGTGTGCTTCTGCAAAAACTGATTTCATTAATTCAGCTAATGTTTCTGTGATTTAAAAAGAGAAACAAAATAGTGGCAGAGAAAGGGTAAGGGGTGCTCTCTTCACCTGGTAGACGAAGAAAATGGGGTTCTCAAAAGACTATGTGGCTCTCTAGGCAATATCACACCTGAATTTAGGTCAAGAAAACAAAATACTAGTAAAATCTAAGCAAAAACTGGTAAGCTCTTGTACCTAGTTTCTATTTTACCTTTTGTTTGCCCATGTCCTCATCACTTGACTTTATTTGCAATGCACATATTTAAAATGATATGATTTATCTCTCCAGGATTAGCACATTTTTGTCAAAGACAAAATTTGGAAAACAACAAAATCCAGAATCAAATTCTAATAGTCCTGACCTAATGGTCCACAGCAAGCTAAGTTTGGCATTTCTGTAGATTTTAGAACTAGAGATGAGGAAATGAATTAGAACACATAGAGAGGAATAGAGGGTTTCCTACTTTTTTTTATTATTATTACTATTTTTATTGTTAAATCATAGCTGTGTACATTAGTGCAATCACCTGTACCCATTCTAAGATTCACCATAGATGTGGCCCCAGGGTTTCCTATTAAGACTTCTCAATTTTTATGTAAATGCAAAAATGTGAAAGACTTTGTAGAAATTAATTATCCTCTAAGTAATCAATTATGTCAAAATATATGTACCTGCCTCATTGATATTTGCAACTAAGAAAAAATAATAATCATCGATTAAAAAAAAATAAAGTGCTGAATAGATGCCCAAAACAACTGCTATAAACAGATGTAAATTTTAGCACCATTTGGGATCCTACACATGATGATAAAATAAACTGTAATTCTCAATAGAGTTCATCATGCCCATTTATACAGACCTTTGACAAAATTTCTTTTAACAAAATTTTTCAAATGTATTAGGAAAATTCATTTCTTACTAAAGTTTAAGTAATTCAGTGCTTTAAAGTATTTATCAAAATTATTGAGATTTGAAAAGTTACAAAATTACAATTCATAAGAAAATTAATTGCTTACATTTTAGTTGTAAAAAAGGTCAAAGAAAAAGCAATCACTGTTTTATGCAAGATTTTACTGTCTACTTATACTATTGAAGTTTATAAATTATAAGTAAAGTATCTTTTGTAGCTGGTATGTTATTGGGGTTGTTGAAATAAGAAAATCAAATCAGATCTATTTCTGAATTAACACGTTCTTTTCTACTTTTTCCATGATGTTATATTTGGTTTTTGTGAAATAAATTTATCAGCCTTTTAATACTATCAAGCTATATAAAATGAGACATGACAAATAGGATGCATTTAGTGTATAAGCAGTTTTAATATATATTTTTATAACCTGTGTATGAATACAAATGTTTATTTTAAAAAATATATTTTAGAAGCATAGTTTTAATTATACTATTTAAAATGTTGTCATGTAATTCAGTTTTCTTAAGTAGAATACCACTGGCATTGAAATCTATCTATAACTTTCTTTTAAAATTGAATTTCTTATATTACAAGAATTATTTTGTCTTTCTTATCATTTGGCAGATATATTATTGCAGGTCAAGAAAATAAGAGAGAGAGATTTAAAAGTTACTATAGGTAGCATTTAAAATTCCATAAAAATCATTTTTGGCACTTTTTTTGGCTTTTTAAAAATTAAAATATATAGTATTTAATCTGAGAAAAAAGTATAACATTGGAATAAAATTTAATATTTGTGCAAATAAAGTTATTTTGCAGATTTAATATAAACTTAAAAAAAGGATAACAGTGAGATGAAATTGAAAGGGTAAAATGTATGTTAAGGGTCAAACAGAAGAATCCTAGAGTACATTTATAAATAATTTTTTAAAGAAACAAGATATTTTTAGAAACTAAATTTGTAATGAAATCTGTATGAAACACTTGGAAATAAAGTAAAGTATGTTATTATAAAAATAAACTCCAAATCAGAAGTAGTTGCTAACGGGTGTTATCAGCATTATAGAGAACATAACCCTGAAAGAATTGCTCAAATTGTCATATCTCTTCACACATTTTGCAAAGTTTTGACACTGAAAAATTCACATTTTAAAAACAGAGGTGAACCTCAGTACAGAGAAGAAAATCATAGAGATTTCAATTTATTTTACAGTGCAACCATGCATTTGAAAGAGTTCTTTCATATATATTTGACATATGTTAGATAAATGGATATCTAAAAATTTTTATGTTGACTTGCATTGCAAAAAGAACGTAATTAGTTTCTTGTTCATCTCACATGTGTGGAAGGCCTCACTGAAGACAAATGGAGCCAGCATCAAAGAGATTTCTAGCAATTCTTGAAACAAAGCAAAATAAGAAAGCTTAAAGCTTTTGCAGAAATTGTGACATTTGCCTCCAGTTAATGACCTCCCTCCCTCCCTGTGTAGCTAAGATAACAATAATAACAAAAAGAGCACAGCTATTACAATGACATGCTTTTTCTTGGAAAAAATGTTGCATTCTAAAAATGAACCTTTGTTTCAGGGATCACCCCCGCCTCCAAAAATATTAAAAAAAAAAAAAAAAAAAAAAAGCATCTAAGCTGTGGCAATGTTGGCTCAAACTGAAAAAGCCTTGCTTGCATTCTGGTCATCTCTTTATTTCTAAGACAGTTTTTACCTTTCTTCCTGTGTGATTTAGATGCAGGTTGGCAGTAAGAAAAAAAAAAAAAAATTAACAGCTTGAAGAGTGCTAATTAGAACCAATTATAATTTCATTGACCTGTCATGGCTCACTATGTCCTGGTTTAAAAAAAATGATTTTGCTTTATGCATGTGTCAGGTTGGGGAAGCTTAATATTCAACTTATGTACATGAAGTAATCAATTAACTAGAAGTCTAAAGATAACAATAACCTATGAAATTCCATTGTTAATTTTAATTAAGATTATTTTTTAAAAATACATTCAGACATCAAAGAGACCACTGAGCTCATTGAACTAGTGGTTCTTTAACTGATAGGTAGCTTGGTTTCATTTCTATAAACAGATAGGAGAAGAAAGTTTTTATACGGTTGATTCATCATGAATTCATAGAGGTGAGTACGCTAGCAATGAAGAAGAAAGTTCCCACAAATCAATTTAGTTCTTGAGGAAAGCAATTCAATCTTAATGTAACCTACTCTAGTTAACAAAAGATATTTTGTGAGCTTTGGTTAGAAATGTAGTACAGTAACCTAGAATTACCTTACAGCTAAGTTTAGCAACTAACATTTTCATACTGTGCTGTGCAGAGCTTAAAAGGCTGTCTACTCCCATCTAGTGGTGTTAGAGTTGCATATCTTGCCAAAAATTAGTAGCATGACTGTTGTGTATTAACGCAAATGGAACTGCAGTTTTATTGTCAGAATTAAATAATTAATGCAGTTAACAACATCTGCATAGATTAAGTAATTCGGGCTCATGGGTTTTGTTGATAGCAGTAATTTTAAAAGCAGCATAAAATGGTTTTAGTCTGATTTATGAAGCATAGCTCGTGCTGCCAGAGCTGCATGGAGCTCATTGACTGAGAAACTCCCAGGATCACTCAAGAGAATTGCCATAGTTCTATAGTCAACAATTTCTTATGAATATTTTATAAACATGTCTATGTATAAAGAGAAGGCAAGTTCAAGGAATGAGGTCCTCTGTGTACAGCTGAACTCAAGAATATAAAAATAGATGATTGATCTCTTCAAATCCTTGTTAAAAAATTGTCAGTTCAATTTTCAAAATAAGATACATTTAAAATTTTTTATAATGCAATTTTTATTTTTACCCAAAAATGAACATAAGAGTGTTGTATTAATGACATCTAATTTTAAAAAAAAAAGGTAAAACTGAAAAAAAAAATTGCATTTTGTGTTTCAGCAAAAGGAATTTTTTTGTTTGTTTTTGAACCTCACGGTATGTGGCTTGGTGTGGGTATAATATAGCACACTCACACAGGATGGATTAATTGGGACCTGGTAGGATGGGGAATGATAGGTCCATTTCAGCAAAATATCAAAATTTTATAGTATCAGTGCAATTTCTACATGATAGCCACTTACTCTTTTCAGATGAGTAAGGATGTGATGACTGTGAGCTAATTATCCAGCAGAGCAGATCTCCTTGTTTTACTTACTAAAATATATTGAACATCTCTATGCAAATACTGTACTGGGTGTTCTGCAAAAATGTGGGATTTGTTTCACTACTTGGAAGCATAAAAGAAACAAGCATCACAACTCCAAACAAAGGAACAGTTTCACAACACAGTGCCAAGATTCTGAGGAAAGTAAGAAACCACAGTAGTGGGAACGTTTCCTGGGAGTGGCGGGGCTGGATCCAAGGATTAAGCAATGACTGTGATTTGTGTTAGAAGCAAGAGGACAATGGCTCCCACAGTAACAAATACGCAAAGTTTAGAGTAAATTAGATGTGTCTGAGAAAGCACTAGCAGATTCCCTCCAGAAGGGAGAGGGTTCCCGCCAGGGAGCTTTGGAAGAAAGAGTTATAAAGTAGGTTGGGCCAGACTAGGAGGTGTCCTGAAGGGGTTGTCACAGGAGAAAGCCAGCTGGATTAATAAATTCTGCTTGGATATGAAAACTGAATATGAGAAAAATGTAAACATCTTTGCAAGATGAATAGAAAGACATGTTTACTCACACAAAAATCAAGAGATTTGTGCCAATGGCTAATCAATCAGGATAAATTAAAAACTTAATTTATGAAATTTATATTTTGATTTACTCATATACACATGAAATATTTTAGCATATACTATGTGAATAGTAGGAAAAATGAGTGTTTACATAGATTTTACGTTTCCAATGCTATTTAATATTTCTGTGTTAGGAACATACCATGCATTAGTGGAGCCACACAATCATTTTGTTTTTGATCACTGAAAGACACAAAGTGGTATAAATATGTATATAATTCCTCTAAAAGTTTAGGGTAAAGACTAGTGTAGATTTCTTATGTATAATTTATTAAAAATATTTTTCTTTACCTCAGATTTTATTGTTTACTTGTTAAAGAAAACCACCTTCAAAAAGCTAGAGCAGCTGTGAGCAGTAACTAAGATAACAGAAAGAACAATGAGGATCAATCATTTTGTAAATTTTCTTACGACTTTGTTGACTAATAACCAATGACACGTAGCAGAATAAATCAAGTTTTTCTTTTCTTAAAATAGTACAAATCTATTTGTTGTTTTTCCTATTTCAGACTGTTCCTCCATTGCCACACTTATATTAATACACATATGTCACATATCACAATAAGTAGAAATAGGTGTAGAAATATGAAAATAGAAATGTATATAAATATCACTGAAAATAGAGACATAAATATATAAAATTGGAGTAAAATATAATTTAAACTTACATATTTGGAAATCAATACTATTTCAATTCCTAATTTCTAAAATATAATGATACATATGTATATAATTTTATCCTCATGAGTACATATGAAAATAGATCTACATTTGTAGTGAAAAATATTTCTTTGAGAATATTTAGGCAAAGAAACATACTCATACTTAAATATACTTTTACAAACAAAGCTAAAGTTCTGAAGTGCAAAATATTCCAATCATACATATGCATATGTATGTATATATGTATTTGTGTGTTAGTTGTCATATTTCACAAGTCTAATTTCACATTCAGAAGCGGTCTACATTCTAGACAGATATTGGAAATAAAAAATAATTTGGCACCTGAAACGAATCTCTTTCACAAACACATTTTGTAAAATAAAATACTAAATGAGTTTCATCAGCATAATATCTAAAATTTTTGTTGGCTCAGAGATCTTACCAAGCTCCTAAGAAGTATATTTGTTTGTTGGTTGGTTTTCCGTTGATCAATTGAAAGAGGATGATTCAATGATTTTGATGTGCTTTTATCAAGCTACATCAAGCCTAAAGTCAACTTCATCAAACGAAGGTATATATTTTTTTGTTACTTTGTGTGCTTAGGATAAAAAGAAACCATATAACTTTAGATTTAAAAAAAAAAAAGAAGAATCAAAGCCAAAACAGGAGTGTTCACCTGCAACAGACAGGTGAGATGGGGGAAGGAGGTCCTGCACAGGGAATCCTTCCAAGTGGCATTTTATTTAGCTGTTTTAAGACTCATGTCTCCTCCTTCCCCCACCAACCTTTTTTTTTTTTTTTTTTTTAACATTGTAGCAGAGAACAAAGGCGATCAGGAAGAAAAGCAATATAGTCATTAAGTAGTAATTGGTAGAAGAGGCTTTGGGGTTAAAATTAATAAAACCAGCATGATGTACATTAAGACTGTATAAATATTTAAGGAACTACAGCCTGCTTGGAGATGTAAACCGATTAGCAAAACTACTTAATCTGGAGATGCAAATGTTTCAGGTAGATAAAATAAACACAGACTGCTTGTGGGAAATGTGATCAGGCTTCATTCTGGGAGTGCTCTATTTCTTTAAAATTTCAATCGTCAAAATAAAGCACTTTTGATGTTTTGTGTAAAGGGTTTTATGTTGCATCTAACGCAATGAAGGAAATGGAATCACAAAATCATTGCAGATGTTTTTCTTTTCTTGTCAGGTCATGTATTATAGATACATTTCTGGCTTTTCACATTGAAATTAAAGGGAAACTGTGATTTAAGGAACCAAAGACTCATCCTTCAGATTTTCTTTGCTAGTAATATTGGTACAAAAAAGCTTGCCTGGGAAAGGGGAAGCATTTAAAGGTAAAAGACTTATACTTCATTTCCAGCATTTCAAATGGTAAAGAGTCAGTGTAGTTTAAAATAATTAATAATTAGAGACTTTAAGGAAAATAGTCTAAATAGCTGCTGTTCACTCTATTCTCTTTAACAAAATCTATAGAAATTTGATATTAATTTGAGTAATTAATATTTAAGAGGTAAATTAAAAATTAAATATAGAACTCGGAACTGTACATTGGTAAATAGATTCATGCTAATAATTTACTGATAACTCTTAATTTTTATTTGAACCCTTTTATATCACACGGCCTTGAACTTGGCAATGCTTATATTGTAGATTATATTCACATCTTATCAAAATTCCTACAAACATAGGGACAATTTTTACCAATTATCAGGGCAGAACTGCTTAATAGGGAAATGTTCTCTTAGTCTAGCAATTATGTCATTATTTTGAAAAATTAGTTCTCATCATGTTTACTCTGAATTATGACTTAATCTGTCTGTATCAGAATTTCTTAACAAAGGTTCTCTATTTTTATGTGCAATTTCTATGAAAACAATCTTTTGCCAATAGAATGCTGAATACAAAATAAACACCCATATCAAAACCAGTACATGCAATTCCTATTTGCAGTTTTAAATTTGTATTTGTAAAAATACTAAATAAATGTTTTGAACAGAGGAAAGAATGATGAAATATCCAATAGATGTCAGTGAGTAAATCAAAGCTGTCCATTCCACTGACAGAGCACTGGGGAGAAGTGCTCCTAAATGGGGGCTGTAGTCAGAAGACTTTCTCTCTGATTGATACAAGGTGCTGTGTGGGTTGGAAAACAGGCTAAGACAATGATCCATCACGAATACCTTGTCCTAAATATGTCAGATATTTAAGTTCTGTTTTCCTTGTTCATGTTTTCCACATCTTCTCCCTGGCCTACTTTTCTTACTTAAAGAAATAAAACAAAACTACCAGTCGATAGCATTAATATTTAACTCTTGGCATTATGCAATCTTACACTATTTTTTCAACATTTCTGCCTTTTGAATACTACATTTAAAATCCTAGTAGTTAATACAAATAGAAGATTGCAAAGTTCTCTATAAAATAAATCGTCTTGGTGATTTTAAAGGGGAAATTTATACTGAGAATTATTAAAGCATTTTAGCTATCTAAATTCTGCTTCACAGTATCTTATGCAGATGGAAGAATATGTTACTTTTGTGTATATTTAGGCTGAGAAATATACCAATTCATGAGTAATCGTTTGCATTTTCCTTTTACACATTTGCTTGTAAGAACAGTAATAGATCTTTGCTGACCATAAAGGCTTTGCTTTCTCACCCACTACTTTACAAAATACAAAAAATATACATTAGATTCTATAAACATCAGAGCCTAAATTAAATGTGTAATAGGAACTAAAGAAAGAATCTTTGTTAATTCACACAGAATTTAGGAAACCGGTTTGTGTCTGTCAATATCTAGTAAAGAGTAAGGTGATGCATTTGTTTCTATATTTTACACAAAAGCCAAATTCAGTAACTTTTGATCATCTCTAACATCCTAAAGTATTAACAAAATATGTTCTACCACAGAGGCCGAAGTGAATAAGGGATTTCTCTTGTGTTACAGTAACACATAAAACTCTGTGTACCTTGCAGTTAGTTCTTTCCCAACTAACATTCAGTGAAAACATTGGCAATGAAAGGTAGAAGTAGGAAATACCTCTATAATATTTCCACTAACACACTTACCTCTTGTCTCTATTAATTTACAACAACTCAATTTCCCCATGCCAGCCACTTTCAAAAATCCTACAAGGTATAAATGCAGAATTATAAGGTTTGAAAGCAAGAACCTGAAGGACTCATGTGTCACTTGGACCAGACTTCTGTCTTTGATGTAAAGAAAGTGAGATGATGATCTAGCTAATTCCTTCAAAAATTTAATTTATGTGAAGTGAATAATTTATCTTTCATTCTTTAATACTTGAAAGAATAATTCCTCTTCTGTTGGTAGACAAAGATATTAAAATATAATTCAGTTACCACAGGAAAACAGTTGAAAGTTGTGTGTGTTGTCTACCATCATCACGTTTTGCAATGCAGTACAATTATCACTTCTGTAGTAATAAAAATAAGCTGAGATCCACTGAGCATTCATTATGTGACAATTCCAAAACAGACACTAATTCTCCTAACCCAATACAGTCTACATTAAGATAGGTAATAATAATAAAGTATTTCATAAATCTATCACTTTAGTTACTTTGTTTTAATACCTCAGACTAAGAGCCATGTGGAAGAAGTGCTGCCATCTTGTGGTTTGTTTGAGTTACCATGTCGTGGATAATTGTGCTAAAAACATAGCATTAATTAGTCACTAGTTAAGAATTTCCTGATTTATGATAATGCAGTCATAACAATTTCACTAATATTTTAATATCACAAAACATCACAATTTTCTACCATTTAAAGCTTTCACTGAGATCAGACAAGCTGTTAGAGACCAAGAAAAATAAACATATTTACGAAATAATTTCTGTAGCTTTTTCCAGGTGTGTAGAGCAGGATGAGGACTGTTAATGGATTGTAAGGATTTTTGAGATGAAGACTTGACCTATGAACAACTGGGCCCAAGTGGCAGCAAAATATCATATCACAGACTCTTCCACATAAAACACATTTAAAGCAGAAAATTGCAATGACCACAAATAAGACAGCCACAGAACAAAAATAGGAGGTGTAACCACAGATAAGAAAGAGTATTAGTAATTTTTTTATAAGTAGTTTATATCTTTTATAGTACAAAGTTAATAGATTTTCTCTAAAATTTGTAAACCAATATGAATGGTTTAAACATATTTTATTATATTAACATAATTAAATTATATTTTTGGAATTAAATATTAAAATGAGAATAACTTAAAATAATATAATTGCACACTTAAGAAAGTGAACAGAAAAAGAGGAAAGAGGAAATGAAATTATCTCATTTTTTAGTATTTCACAACCGAAATCCTACTGGTACTATAACAAGTTGATAAACAAGATTAGACATTTAAAAATATGACATGTAAAGTTATTATGTTAAACAATAAACAAGCTAACATAAAATCTAAATTTGATTCAAGCTTCAGACTACACAGTGTGAGGTACAAAGTCTGGGATTAGGTAAAATAAGTCTGTCTTTCTCTCGTCAAGAAAAAAGAAACAAAACACTGGAAAGTAGACATTTTTGACACATTTGAGAGAATTATCTACCAGACAGTGTGTCCACAGAGATGACTCAAGTGGTAAAGGATTATAGGATTTAGGTCAAGGTGGGAATGGAACGAGGAAGTCACTTTAGCAGACATGTCTTCTCTCATTTCAACTGAGAGAGGTGAAGCCCGAAACATTTTTAGAAGTAAAGTTTCTTTCTATTATCCTATTCAGTTGAAAAAGAAAAATCACACTGCGTGCACGCGCACATACGCGTGTGTTCTGCAGTGCTGGGAACTGCAGCGGCTCCCACCTCGTGGGCCCTTTACTGGTAATGATGAGGTGGCAGGAGTTGTTCTGCAGCACCCTTGAGGGCCCTGGAGAAAGAAAAATAATAAGCCTCTGAGGGTCTATATCCCTTTAGCAGTGTTGGAATTAATATAATGGAGAAGGGAGTTAAAGCCAGAGATAGAAACAAGTAACATTATGTGGAGACGGAATGAGACCTACTTCTCTAGTGTTGCATTTTGATAAGAAAATTTTTATCTAAAAACCATTAAGCATAGACTCTATAATAAAAAAATATAGCAGGCGCCAGTTTAACCTTCACCTCATATGCTGTAAAGGTTCCTGTGGATGAATGAAATTGGCCATATGATTTCACAGTTGTCCTCAATGTCATGTCAGAATAGTGGTCCAACGACATTTCCATCCTGTTTTTCACTGACACACGGTCAGTCATGAATCCTGTCATTCAGCTGCAAGAATCCTGACACTGCCTCTTAATGAGCTCGGGCAGGTTTAGAGTTTTGAGTTTCAGTTTCGTCATCTGTAAACAGGACGAGTCTGACATCATTTCCTCATGTACCACAAATGAGGTGACATGCTGAAGCTGTCTAGAGCCGTCCATGGAGGATAGAAAGAAAGTCATAAATAGTGGTAGAAAAAGAGGAATAGTAGAAGGAAAAAAAAAAAAGAAGACTGGAATATTAGAGGGTGGGAATGACTGACAAGAGTCATTACCAAGGCACATAACCCCCATAATTTTTTAGACACACCATAATGTTGACTCACTATGTATTTCCAGAAGCCATATCTAAATACAAAGACTCTCTGAACAGTTTTACACTCTGTGATCTCTGCTGGCTATGTACTCAGGCAAAGCCTCCCGCTGCTTTGTGGGGGACATAATGACAGCACCTGTCACTTACAGGGGTAAGGACGGACTCACTGAACACACAGAAAGTGCTTAGAGGAGGGCCTGACGTACAGGTGCTCCATAAATGTTGTAATTATCTTTTGTAATACTTTCTCCTCCTAATAAAACTATTCATTGCAAAGACACAAACCCTTAGCCACTAGAAAACGAAAAGGAAAAATGGAGAGCAGGAAGAAAAGGGAGAAGAAAACAAACGGATGTGGTTTGAAAGGCAGTATTCACATCACAAATTTGCTTTTCTTTCAAATTTGGGGTCTAGATTTGCTTTTCATAACCTGTACCAAATTATTTAAATAAAAAATAATTATTACATTTGTAACACTGATTGAGTCTAGGCATTTTGCTGAACACACTACCAGATTTAAGGGTTTAATCCCTCTAACACAAAAGCACCTACTGTAATTCTCTCAATATTGCAGAAGAAAAAATTGAAACTCAGAGTTAGGGAATTTGTCCAAAGATACCGTGAGTTAGGAGAGCTGAAATCTAAAGATAGTTACAATTAAACACCCCTCAGTTTAAGTACATGTGCTTTCACTCAGGCAATCCCCAAAGATCCCCAGTTTCCAGGAAATGATGAGATATCAAATACCCACCATCCAGGTAGAGACAGTTTAGGAATTGTTTGAAGGAACCCAGAAAAGCACCTGACTTGCTCGTCCCTCTACTCATAAACCAACTATATAATTGGGTGTGAGCCAGTAAGAAGCCTGAAGCTATCTAAAAAATAATTTGGATCCCTACTGAAGGAGGTTATAAGAGTTTTGCTTTTTCCGCTAAACTGAACTAATCTCCAAATAAACACACTAATTTTACAGAAACTTATCAAAACCCCTAGAATTCTATAAGCATTGAATATATATTTCATAACACTACAATTACACACTTCAGTTAAATTCTGAATAAGTAGCTTAGTATAATATTAGGATAGTATTCCTTTTTTTCTTTTATAATCACTCTATAAAGAAGCTCTGGATTTCTGGTTTTAAGCTAGGAGGCAGCTTATCAGGGCCACTTGAAAGAAAGGATTGTATAAGAATAGGTGGCAGAGAGGCCCTTTCCCAAAATCCCAGTGATAGAGAAAGCATGGATCATTTGTATTAAGAAAGGAGGAAAAGCAATTAATGATCTTATTTTCTTTCTGTTCTTCCTTTGATATTTCACTTACACCTTTTCTGAACGACTTGTAACATCACATCATTCTAATTATTTTTCCAGATCCATACATTTGAGAGACAATGGAAAATATTTTTAGTACTTTTCTAATTTCCCATAATTATAAACTTTTGCATGCCATGACTAAATCTTGCACGTATATCTCAAGATAAATACTATTTCTTATGAGAATCTCAAGTAATGATGACAAACGCTAGTATTTATAGAGTGGTCACTGAGTATTAGATATTTCCCTTAAAAGGTATCACCATTCTATTTTTTTTCAACTAAAATTTATTGTAGTATAATTTGCATACAGTAATATTCATGCCCTTATAGGTGCAGTTTCATGAGTTTTGTCGAATTCTTAAAATCAAGACATAGAATATTTCCATCACTGCCATCCCTTCTCTTATTTCCCTTGTGGTCAATTTCTCCTCCCACACAGAACCCCTTTGCAACTGCTAATCTGAGGTCCAGCTTTGTTAATTTGCCCTATTCTATTTAAAGGTATGAAAACTCTCTTTCCAAAAGTCAGAAGTTAATATGTGGCTAAGAAGTAACAGAATCCATATTCAGTTCCGCGTCTGTCTGATCTGCAACTCTTACTTCGAGCTACTCTATTCTTCTATCTCTTCATATTATAATTTTACACGTATATGCATGTGAGCTTAAGAACCTCCTTGACTCTGCTTATTTATATTTAAATAAATATAAGGGGAAGTAGGAAGATGTAGTGTGAAGTGAATTCGGATATAACTCAACTGTAAGAGGTAGGGAAAAACATAAAGTGAGAATCACAAAATTACAGAGTCATTCTTGAGATATCAATCTGTGTTTTCCTTTGTATTTTCTCTTTATCCCTGTTCGAAGCAGGAATATTTCATGTAGGCCCCTTGCATTTCCATGCAGGATGTTTTACAGGAGCAATCACAGAGAAGACTGGAAGAAGACTCAGAAGAGATTATACCATGTGTATGAATAGGAGGCAGGAAAGTGTTGTGGTGGTGGCAAGGTGAGACAAAAAAGGACTTTTTTTTTTTTTTTTTTGAGTGAAAACACAGGATTTGAGAAGTTTTGGAACAGCCAAGATTCATATACGTGTATCACTTAGTGGCAGCAACTTGCAAGCTCACAAGGCTGCATGGGTCATCAAAGAAGACAGATTATTTGACACTGGAGCGCCCAATGACACCTATGTTCAGAAATAGTTGCAGAAGTAGCCAAGCTGTCAAATCCTAAGGGGCCATAGGAGTTAAAAAATAGATACCTTGTTAGTAACCTATGGATTGGACAAAAAGATTTAGCATATATTGCCACTTCCCTTGTGCTGTACAGGCATTGACATGTTTAATCCTCACAGCCCATGGTGTTAGCATTAACCCCGTTTCAAAACTGAGACAAGTAAAGCAAATAAATGCCAAGTTCTTTGCTCAAGGTCACACAGTAGCTAAGTGGTAGAGGTAAGATTTGAACTCTAAAACACAGGCTATAGCTTAAAAGCATTATATTGCCTAGATCTGCCTAAATTTCAGGGACCTGCTTTAGGCTGTGAGGAGGTAATTATTATTATTATTATTATTATCATTATTTTTGCAGTTTTGGGCTGGGGCTGGATTTGAACTCACTGTCTCTCATATATTGGGCCGGGACCCTACTCCTTTGAGCCACAGGCGCCGCCGTGAGAGGAGATAATTATTATCAACACAGATTTCATTTATACTCAAGTATAGGGTCAGATTTTTATTTCAGTTTATTTAAAAAAAAGAATGGTGGGACACAATTATTAGAGGGACTTTATCTAACAAATGCAATCAATGTAATTTGTTTTGTTTTGTTTTTTTAATTTTTTTATTGTTAAATCATAGCTGTGTACATTAGTGCAATCGCCTATACCCACTCTAAGATGCACCATAGATGTGGCCCCACCCATTACCCTCCCTCCACCAAAATCTCCCCCCTCCCTTCCCCTTCCTTAGCCCTTTCCCCATAGTCTTGTGCTATAGTTGGGTTATAGCCTTCATGTGAAAGCTATAATTTAGCTTCATAGTAGGGCTGAAAGCCGTATGAAATTTGATACTATTAAGGATCAGGTAAGCATTACAGTGGCGTTTTCTCATGTTATTAAAAATTAATCTCTTATTACTAAAACAAAAATTTTGTTTCTTCTGTCAACAGTCAACATTAAAGGAAAATTGTTAAGGTTCCTTTAATTCATTCAAAATTTGAGAAAAACATCTCTATTTATGATAATGTGTCACAACTCAAATTAATAGAATTGTTTTATCAGCATGGCTGATGTAGGCAGTTCACGTATTCCATCCATGCCACTTTGCCTCAGCCTTGTGTGGCCATCTGCATGATTCTACTTTATTATACAGTAGAACTCCTGTAAGTTGACCACCCAAGGGACTGTAACAGTTGGTCGACATATGGAAGTGGTCAACATAAGGAACTAGGCCTACTGTACTGATACTTACATGTGGTACGTGTCTGATCTAACAAAAATTAGGGCAACTTCATTGTAGGGAGGTGGTCAACTATGGGGTTCTACTGCATTTATCACCCTTACGACAGATTAATGTATTTCTTCTGCGACTACAAAATAGCTTTATTTCACTCATATACTAAGGAAGTTATTGATTAATTTGCTCTTTGACGATATTAAAAGTCTATGTGGATAGCTCACAATACTTCTGACATTCGTATGGGTATTCAACATATAATAAAAAGATGAATATATGTTTATAACTCTTAGGAGTGTCCAGTATTTATGAAGTGATAAATTGATAAATAAAAAGCTATAATAAAAAGGGATTAAAATTACATAACATAAAAAAGACAAAGTTCATTACTCATTCAACAAATATTTATTGAGCACACACACACACACATATATATATGCACGCATATATACATAAATATCATACTGGTCTAGGATGTCAGAAGACAAACAATATGAGACAATGGTGTCAAAGAGGAAAAAAAAGTATTGAGAGAGTATTAGGAGTATTGAGGAAGTCCTTATGGACACGTAGCTCAGGGATAATCCTGCACATAGCCTTAGCAGTCTAGTAGATACAGAGATGATGGGCAGCCCCGTGGTCTATGAGACCAATCTATGCAATTATCCTTGGATACTGTGAAAATTCTGCATCGTTCAAGAATATCCTAGCTTATTTAAATGAGTTTCCCTTCTTAAAACAAAATGATCCTTAGTGAGTTTGTATTCATTTAAAATGACTACATATACTGTGAATGACTGCCAGGCGTCCTCAAACTTTTTAAACAAGGGGCTAATTCACTGTCCCTCAGACCATTGGAGGTCTGGATTATAGTTTTTTTAAAAAATAACAAACTATGAACAAAGTCCTATGCACACTGCACATATCTTATTTTGAAGTAAAAAAGCAAAATGGGAACAAATACAATCACACCACCTCATGTGGCCCGCGGGCCACAGTTTGAGGACCCCTGGATGAGAAAGTTGGTAGAAAATAATCAAAAGAAAATTTCTACAGAAATAAGATAATCCTGTTGACTTAAAAAACAAAACATAGTTTTAGAAAGGCAAATCCTAAAGACAAAGTGGCAAATGAAGAGGATGGAGAAGAAACAGAGAAAGATGATCTATTTGAAAAACATTTTAGCTAAAATTATCAGGAAATAATTGCACCTCATAAAATAATGAAGTTTGGAAGACTTCTTTTACGTTTTAGGCTGAGTTTAGATTGTATATTTATTCTGATCACTTGAAAACAAATTCAGGATATTTTTCTTCAAATGTTTGCAGGTGTGAATGATTAAAATCCACATTTTCAATTGATTGTGTGAGCGTTCTCATGCCTACAAGTGATTCTAATCAACTTCACTGAACATGGAAGAAACTTGTATAATTAACGCAATTTATAGAGTTTAGAATTATAACTCATATTGCATTCCTCATTATTATTTATATTCATTTAAACCTCCATTTCTCTTTAGGAATAATAATTAACTAAATGATAAAAATAGTTTTTATTTTTTATTGTTATTTTTTATTAAATCATAAACACATAGATCATGTATACATTAACGCATTTATGGGGTACAATGTACTGATTTCATATAGAATTAGGAACGCTTACATCACAATGGTTAATATGTACCTCATCTTGTTTACTTAGTTATTGTGTTAAGACATTTATACTCTATACTAATAGATCCAACTTGTATCCTTGCATTATGCACCATAGTTGTGATCCCACCATTCACCCTCCCTTGATTTAGAAATTAAAAAAAAAAAAGACTAATGAAGTATTTCAAGTAATAAGCTACACCCACACACAATGATTGAATAGGTAAAATAACATTACGAGGTATTTGTTTAAGTTCATTCTGTATTAGATTTCTACAGTCATTTTGGGAGAATAAATTCTTCCTTAATCTCATTACCAATAAACTATAGCTGAGAGCATCAAGGTTACACCAGATGGCTGTTCTAGCACTCAAGTTACATTTAGCCATTTCTTCTAACTAACCAGTTCATGGGACTAGGTATAAGATAATACAGCTCAGTAAATAACAGAAACATCAAGCTTCAAATATTGACTTGAATTTCCAAGAATCAGTGTCATCATCTATTAATTGAATTAATAATTTCAATTTCATAAAGTTGTTGAAAATTAAATTTGGTAATACATGCAAAGATTCATACTGTATCTTAAATGAGTACTTGCTATTATTATAATATATATATAAATGAGCTTATCATTCTCTGTGAGAGATTTTAACACTAAAGGAGCTAAGGTAATATAATAAATTGCAATTATATTTCTTGAAATTATCACTTTATTTCAAATTGCTCAATATGAAAATATAAAATGTACAGATGGGTCAAAAAATACAAATGCTGAATTTTGGAGGACAAATAACACCAGGTAACTGATTAAACCTTATCATTTTGACTCTGGATCCACTAGAACAATGAATCTTAAATCAGAAATGTTTTAGTGTCTCATCGCTAGAAATTCCTCATTATAAATATGAGCTTAAAACTGGAATCTTCATTTTTAATGAATGCACCAAGTGAATTCTGAGACATGTCGTTCCTGCCCCTACTCTAAGACATACCCCATGAATCTGAGCTACCCTGGATGAATGCCCAGTCCTATAATCTCCCACACTCAGGGCGTGACGTCATAGCTAACATGCACTAACTGTTCAATAAATAATGATAAAGTGATATAATTAATGATTAACTCACCCATATGCTGCTATTTTGATAATTATGCCCAATGTGACTTGTACATAATTTGAATTTTTATTCTGATTTGTAATAGAGGATTGTTATATTTGAATTAGTTATATTCTGTGGCAGAAAAAGGAAATAAGGCAAATCTATTTTCTTTCAAATATGAAAAAACTTGAATGTATTATTTACATGGGTTTATACTTATTCTCAGACTTTTTAAAAAACACTTGAAACATGAAGACTTCAAATTAGAAACTAGCCAGTTTTTCTATGTGATTCTATATTCACTTCTCTGAAAATGAACTTTTCTTTCCAACTAAAGCAAAACAAAAGGCTCATCTTTTGTTTCCTCCTGAAGAGGAAACAACAAGCAGAGAAAGAGTAAACAGTTACACCTGAATGTGAAAAAAACAAAGGGTTCAGGCTGACCAAAGAAACGATCAGCTGAGCAAGCAATTAATCAGATACCAATAAGGGACTAGTTATCTGCAACACAACCAACCACAAAAAACATTAGCCCAAACATAAATTAGATTCAGCTGAGATACAAAAAGTTCATTTTCAGTGAATGAATGTTCAGTTTGTCTCCTGAAAGTGACCAGTGTTGTACTTGAAGATAATATTAAAATTGTGAATCTTAAGTTTTCTAAGTCAGACAATTTACTTAAACAGCATTTTAAGTATTTCCCAAAAATGTTAAAGTTTGAATCAGAGATTGGAAAGAAACTTAGCAGCTTAAACCTGCTAATGTTGCATATACTTGGATAAATATTAAGTGCCAAAACTTTTATCTACTTATTTATTTTTGTCTATATGCCTCATGATGTTGTTTCAATATGAAATTTCAAAATTTCTATGAACTTAGTTGAAAATAATGATTAAATAAACAACATATGTCATTCTTTTATTTTCAAATATAAGTATAAATTCAACCATTTGTGTTAATTTGAGATTTTCATTTTCCCTTAGTTCTATATTGTTAATTATGTCTTTGAGAAAAATGTAAATTCAGTGTCAAAAAGATTAAGAAAAAAATTGGTAGATGTATTTTCAATGAAGGAATAAAAGATTGGATGATTAAAAGTATAAAGTCCAGCATAAGTTTCAATAAAGGGTTCAAATTTCAAAAGACTTCTGGTCATTATTCACCACACTAATGTTAGTAGTCTCCCTTCCAACTAAATAATAGATATTTGGGCTTGTAAAGAAAAAAGAACAATCCCTAGAAATGATAACAAAGAAATTCAAGGCTATATTTTGTCAGTAACTAAACTCAATAGATCATACAAGTTATTTGAACTTTTATTATCACGTAGCATCTGGAAGGTGACATGAAACCTCATAGTGAAACCATTCTAATCATGTTTTCCCATTTGCCTTAGGATGTTATAAGGAAGTGGTTTCTTAATTGTTAATTTAACAGAAGGAATAAAAGAAACATCCAGGAGAACTTGAGACTACAAGTTGTACTATTTCTAAACCTGAAGTCTAAAATCTTGTTATCTGTTAGATATACAGAAAAATCAACCTCAAGTATTAGAAGAAATAAAGAAAGCACTACAATCTATATAGAAAAAATAGTTCATGTTGAGAAAAGAACCAAACAAAAATTATAGAATTGAACATAAAGTCATCATCATTAAAGAAAAAAAGGTGTCAACAGTTTCCATGGGTAGAATAGACACAACTGAAGAAACTGTGATATAATCAGAAGTTAGATTTAAGGAAATAGGAAAATTATAGCACACATAAATAAGATCTAGGGCAATATAAACAGTGGTTAGATATTAACATATGATTAATATAAGTACAGAAGTAAAGACTAGAGATAAAAGGTGAGAGGATGTTTTTCAAGACATGATGACTACAGGTTTAAATTTAAAGAGAAATTTTAAAGAATTGAAGGATAGGGCGGCACCTGTGGCTCAGTGGGTAGGGCGCCAGCACCATATACCATGAGTTCCCGGTTCAAACCCAGCCCCGGCCAAACTGCAACAAAAAAATGGCCCGGCATTGTGGTGAGCACCTGGAGTCCCGGCTAGTCAGGAGGCTGAGGCAAGAGAACTGTCTAAGCCCAAGAGCTGGAGGTTGCTTTGAGCTGTGACACCGCAGCACTCTACGGAGGGTGATAAAGTGAGACTCTGTCTCTAAAATTAAAAAAAAAAAAAAAAGTAAATAAATAAATAATTGAAAGATAATTTAAAGAAAGCGTGAAAATGAGTCATCAGAATGAAGGAGGGCACAGAAAGCCAAGCAATGTGAGTAAATGAGGAGCCCGACCCACGCACATTGCAGTGACTATGCAGAACATGAGACGAAGATAAAATGTTTTAATGTCCCGATGGAAAAAGAAGGAAAAAAGAACGATTATTTTCAAAGGAATAACAATTAACATTGCACGTTCTCAGCAAAACATTTGAAGCTAATACATAAAGTAATAATATTCTTAAACTATTTAAGACAAATAGTTGTCAATCTAGAAATCTAAACCAAAATAAATGACTTGTACATGTGAAGGCTTAGTATTTTCAGACCAAAAAAGGTAGAGATTTTATATTTCACAGACTTCATTGAAAAAAATGACAAAAGGAAATAATTGAGTGAGATAAGAACTAAGAAGAAAAAAATGAAATTGTCAATGACAACTAGAAAATGAAAAAATAAATAAATAAAAGAGGACCTTGTTGTGTGTATTAAGAATGCGTACACAAACATCTTTAGGTTGAATTAGTAAATCTATTGTGTTTACATGTTTATATTAAAATGTTTAAAGGTAATCATGAAAATAAAAAACTTGGAATGCCTTTTCATACTCAAATATCATACAAAAATTGGACCAAAAATTTACTTCATCGGAAGACGGAATGAGGGGAAAATAATCAGAGGAAAATCACAACTAGGAAAATCTACATAATAATAATATATGTGCTCCATGTTTACATAAAATGGAAGATCACAAAGACAGCACACTTGCAAAAACAAGCAAGCGGAAGATGATGTATAGAATGTCAAGTCTGTGTTTTTGATCCTTCTATATGGAGACTGAAAGGTCTTAAAAACACTAGGACGGATAAACGAGCTGTAGAGGGTGGTTTATTGTGGTACCATCTGATAAGGGACTTCAAAACGTGACCCTGTTCTGTCTACAGAGTCCTTGCCACTCACAATACACAAACACAACAACCTAATAGGTTACTTGTGGATACAAATAACATGAATGAAATTGCTGCAACATGAATACCTATCAATCTCAAGGTAATGATTGCTTTTTTGAAGGAAGGAATGGAATAGAGCTGAGGAAAATCCCCAAGGCATTTGTCAGTAACATTTATTTACTCAAAAATAATATTGAAGTTATCAAGGTAAAATTTTAACATTTATTGGATTTTGACAGTTCCAAAAGCATATCAAGACTACTTACACATGCCCTAAAATCCTAGATTTGCTTAGATCCACTGCTATTTTGCCTATTGTAAAATTTCAGGTGTCCTTTCTACCACGTTCATGAAACTAGCAGTCCAGGTCAAACCCTTATTTTCTTTACATCATCTCAGCTCGCTTGCAATCACCTTCAAAAATATGCCTACCAGCTTGTGCTTTCTCGAGTCAGGAGACACCAGCTCAAAAAGAAAGGCACATTCTTCCCTAAATGAAAAATCCATCTATGGGAGTTTCAGAGAGAAGCACCACCATTCATGAAAGATGTAACACTCACTAGAATTATGAGTGACAGCGAAGGAGAAAGTTAAGAAACTATACTACATACATTTACAAGCAATAAGGCTCAAATGAAATAAAATGTTAATGAGTCTGGCCTTAATTGAGTTTTACTCCCTCTGCTAACCTCTTTAGTAAAATATATTATCACATCATTTCTTTTATGACACATTAAAGTCTGTAGTATATTAACACATTAGTTATTTTGATACTTAAAAATACAGCTTGCATCATTTCATTGTATTGTCCATCTGTCAAGTGCATTATCACAGCCTTGCAGTTATTTGTCAGAATTCCTCACCCAGGGAAATGAGAGTTAATTTAGCTATTATATTCACAGAAATTGCCTTTCTTAATGAAAGATTTATTTGATTTTAATATAGACCCTTGGTGAATTTCCCAGTAGGAAATTGATGATTCCTTTTACATTGTGCCAGAGACATGGATTCAATTTCTTGCCTTTCTCAGTGAATCCTTCATACCTGTTGTTCTATTCCAATGACCACAGTGATGGTTAGGGTGTGACAGTATGACAGCAGAGGGCAAGTCATCCTCTATAGTTGTTCTTTGTGAAGCAATGGTACATTGGGTTCAACTCGGTCACCAAAAACCACAACCTACGAGACAATTAAGATCAAAGATTTCAATGGGCAAAGAACAAATCAATGTGCTCAGCTGATCAGTAGCCTAAGAACTTCAGATTGTTTCACCAAAGCTCTGTGTGGGCCACAGAGACTCCTCTGAGGTTCTTAGGTTCTGGAGCATACTTATTCTAAATTGAAATGTAGACTTACTTTGTTCTTCTTACTTTACCCTTCTGTAGGGTATTTTGGAAACACAGGCCTGGGGCATCTTTTCTCTTCTCACAATCTGTGGAATATCTCAGAATTCTTTAGCACCTGACACTGTACCCTCCACATAGGTAATCAAAGTATCAAAAAACTCATAAATAAATGAACAATTTACGGATGCATTTGTGAGTAATGAATGAGCATAAATGTACCTAATCACGGTAGGCCTCACTTTCCTCAGTAGTAAAAAGTTGGGTGTAATCACCAAGTGGAAGGATCATTATTAGAGAAAGATAAAGAAAAGATATGTGTAAAGAACCTATCACAGAGTGGAAGCGGGAGTGATAGGAATAGGGCTGAGTGTGCTTCTGCTGTAACCTGCCTGGTAATCCATTGATTCACATTCGAACCAATGCTTATCCAAACATGACAGTGGGTTAACGCAAATTATGTTAAATCACACCCAGTAAAAATAAGAGCAGTGTTCATCTTCCACTGAACGTTGCATTTTGTTCTTCTAACCTCAAAACCTTGTCATTATTGATATGGCATAACTTTCACAGAATGGAAAATACCAACCACTTAGTAGACATTACATTTGTGAAAACTCTAGACTTCTCCGGTCAAGTCTGACACTCTGCTTTGATTCTGTTACAATTTAAAATTAATGGTGAAAAGTCAAAAGTTCTGAAATACTAAGATTCATTTCTCGAGTAGAAAATATCAATATATTCATTTGCCCCAAAAGATAAAACTGGTCATTTTTTTCAGAAGTGGTGGCACACACAAATTTTTTCAGGGTTTACATCTAGTACAAAAGTAGACATTCTGAGAGAAAGTCATCATGAAATGTGCAGTCACAGGATATTATATAATACATCTTTTTGAGATTATTTTATCAATTCTTTAGTCACTGTTGGCATACTTCACAACTGCATTTTTAAAAACCGTGATCAAAAGATGAAGGTTTCTTTTAAAACTTGAAAAGAGAATAATGTTGTTTTACCTACAAATGACTTTCAATTCTTATTCTTCCTTAATAGAAATTATATGGCTTCTATTGCATTTTAAACTTTAATAAAAACTTAGAGAAATGATTATGCTTCAGCTGACTTTTATAATATGGGAGCAATTTTAAGTATAACATCTTTAATTCAGTCAATTTTACTTAGCTCAAAAGCAATGTGACAACTTTAAATGAGAAACTAGATTCTAGTTTTTGAAGCTTGGAGTAACAGGTGAGAAACAGATCAGAAATATTAGTCAAAAAATTCCACAATATCACAACTATTTTTCCACAAGGTTAATATTTTTACCACATTAGAATGAAAAATGCAGAATGCCATATCTTGCATTTTCTCTACAAAAGTGACAAAAATAAGAAAAAAATAAGAAATTCTATATTTCATTTATTTCAAATCACTTTCTCCCTTGTGAATTTTAAATAGTGTTTGTTCAATTTGGGACAGTTATTGTTGGTAAATTACATCTTCAATTAAAAATATTAAAAATTGAATGTATAATTTGGAGTTAATGTGTATTGAAGAATAAAAATTAGTTTGCAAAACTCAATGTTAAATAAAAGAATTAGCAACTGACACTTTTTCCCCTCTGAAGTTAATTTCCTGTTAGTAAGTAGCTGCAGGCTGAGGGTAATGTTATCAGGAGATCTCCGTCCCCAGGAGTGAGGTGCATTGACAGCAGAGGGAAAATGCCCCCATTTCACACTTATAATGTAGCTCAGGTGTGAATGAGCAGGTTAATCGTGGGAAAACATGGTTCAGTTGTGAATCAGTCTCCAACAGAGTCTGCCTGACGGAACATCAGTGGTGAAGGCTGCTGACAACATGCTTCCTCTTGATTGACTAAAGATGGAAGAGAAAAGGGTGGTTAGTTCTCATCCTCATTCCTATGGCTGATGTCCCTGTTACATTCCTAAAAGTTATGATAAAGACAGAACCAACTTTAAGAAAATTAAGGTAATATTTTTTACTGTCCTCTGATATTTTCTGCTCAGCTGCTCTTTATCTGCCATGCTCTGAGACTCAGAAGTTTAAGAATAAAATTCACTGGAGAATTTCAGACACGTTTGTGCCTCCAGACCTGGGCCATCCTCAGGGAGATCTTTCTCCAATTTAAGGTCCTCTGAAGAATAGATAATGACCAAATCCTGAGAATAAATGTAAAAGATGGTGCTTCAACTCACCTTCTTTGCTGCCCTCTAATCCAGGTAGAACAACATCAAAATCCCTGATGCATCAAGATTTAAAACAGCCCCTACCCCGTGACCACTTCTATTCTGGCATTTTCTATCCTCAGACAATTTATCATGACCTTCATCTCATAAGGGGCTTGTATTATTTGTGTACATATCAAATCATGTACTTTCCACCTTCATACTTAATACATGGTAGGCAAATGTCTATTTTAAAGACCAGCTTAGGGTGGCGCCTGTGGCTCAAAGGAGTAAGGTGCTGACCTCATATGCCAGAGGTGGCAGGTTTAAACCCAGCCCCAAAAACTGCAAAGAAAAAAAAGAAAAAAAGAAAAAGACCAGCTTATATGTCACATATTCTACAAAGTCTTATCTTCCCCCTCACATTCTGGAACACAATAGATATGTGTTCGTATGAAAAACGAATGAACAAATAAGTCACTGTCCATGAAAGACTCTGCAGCTATAAAATGCTGCATTAATGTATCCTTTTACTAATCATGCGTTCCTTTGACCCTCTCCACTACAAAAATGTTAAATTCTTGATTTTTTAACATACTATTAACATCACTATTTCTATCCTATAATAGGTATTTGTTAATAGTTGGGAACTAGGCACTCGAGATATGTCTGTTAAAAATAGTCATAATATATAATCTATAAAATTACAAAAAGTGTATAAAATAGATGAAATGTATTGAATATAAAATGGAACATGAAAACATGTTTATTTGTCCATTAGTGTCTAACAAAGACCACAAACTTAGTGGCTTAAACCGACATATTATACATTTACTATTTCACAAGTGCCGTGGTTCCAGAGCCCACGTACAGCTTAGCTAGATTCTAAGCTCTTCCCACAATGTTAGGCTGACTGTCAGCTAAAGATTTCTTCTATCAGTTCCTGAGGGCAGTTCCCTTCTGGATAGAGGGGGGTTGAACTTTCTCAGAGGCTGTCTCAGAACATGGCAGCTCATTTCTTCATGGCGAGAATAGGAGAGCCTATTTCTTCAGTAAAGGCTGGTCTCTATTTCAAAATGTTTCACTTGCTTGTCAGGCCCACTCAGGATCATTTCAGTTTTAATTGATTGAAAATAACCTTATTTAAAAATTTTAATTATATCTCCAAAATCTTTACACCTTTGCCAGCCCAAACACAAGAGTAAAATCTCATCATATTTATAGCTTCTGTCCACTCTCAAGGAAAGGATATGATTATACTTCAGGAGATGAGGATCTTGGAGTCAGTTTTAGAATTCTGCCTACCAAAAAATGTGACCATGCACTTTAAGGTTTGAGTACATAAAATGTGACCCTCTGTCATAAAAGTTCTAGCTTTCCCCTGCAAAGTGTAGATTTGTACTTCTCTGCCAACCCCCCTTTGAAGTTAAGTACAGCCATGTATTTTAATCTTGGCAATGCATGTGGCATTTCTATGAGAAAGCTTTAAAAACCAGCAAACATTCATTACATTCCTCTTTTTCTGCCTCAGTCATCGTGAAAGACTGTGTTAAGATGAAGCCTCTGTCAGCCTCGGTCTTGAGTGACTGTGATTGAGTCAAATACTTCTTCCTGCCAGCATTAGAAATTCAGTATGAGTGAAAAATGTTTATTATGCTAAAGCACTGGATTCCTTGGCATATTTGTTACTGCGGGACAATTTTACCCTTCCTGAATCATGTCTTAGCACCCGGAGTTTATGAATTAAGGAGCACCTTTGTCGCTCAGAAGGGCAGGAAACCATAGTGTTCTCTCAAAGGCTAAATTAGTATTAAACCTGAGAATATCCTCAGAAAGGAGAAAGATCAGATTGTACCAGAGATGAGAAAAAAGTATTGGACTATAACAACTGAACAAACATCATAAAATGGAATGTAAAGAAAAGTATGTGGATATAGTTTGAGGATGTCATTATGGGAAGAGAGAGTTATTTGGGGACAGTAATATGTATACAAGGGACATTGGTTCAAAGAAAAATGCAGAGGACATTAATATGATTGTCCATCTTTGCATAGTCTAATCTTTAACCTATTATTTCTCACTAAAATATTATTTTATTTTATATTTTTAAATAGGATTTTTTTTTTTTTTTTTTTTTTTGTGAGACAGAGTCTCACTCTGTCACCCTGGGTAGAGTGTGCTGGCATCACAGCAACCTCAAACTCTTGGACTCAAGTGATCCTCTTGCCTTAGCCTCCTGAATAGCTGGGACTATTACAGGTGCCCACCACAAAGACTGGCAAGTTTTTTCTGTTTTTAGTAGAAACAGGGTCTTGCTTCTGCTCAGGTTGGTCTTGAACCCCTGAGCTCAAGCAATCCTCTCCATGTGCCAGGATTACAGGAATGAGCCACCATGCCCAGTCCAGAAGTTTAATTATAAAATCTGTCAAACTATAGTCCTAATCATTTATTATTGTTAAGTAATATGATTACAAATTTAAATTTATGTGGTGCAACCTATTCATCTTTCTTCTAAAACTCTAACATGGCAAAGAAGTTGTTTTCTAGCTATGATTACCTAGAACATAAACAGTGGGGACGCATAACAAAATAAGTGCTCTAGATGTCATTTGTTAAGGACTGGAGAATAATCATTGCTATCTTTGCATAGACTAACTTTCTAAACAATAGATCAGCTTACTCTAAATGATCAGTTCACTAAATATAATTATAGCAATATATATTAAATGCTACATAATAGGAGAGTGAATAGGAATTTATAACATCTGAATTCGGTGTTGAGTATTCTCACTACTAAAAACATGTGATCTTATATAAAGCTAATGATTTTCACACATGTTTTATTCTCTATTTAATGGTGGGAATGTGATTTTTTGATCTTTCACATCCGAGTTTCGGAAGTTTATATATATATATAAACTTCATGCATATATATATGTATGTGTTAAAACGAATTATACTTTATTTATTTGCAACTGCTGATGCCAGTAAAAGTATATGTGTGTGTGTGTGTATATATATATATATATATATATATATATACACTTTTACTCTCTCTCTATATATATGTATGTATATAAAGAGAGGTTCCACATAAAAAAGTTATGTGTATATAACCATTAAATGTATATATATACACACACACACACATATATATACATATACACACATATATACTTATTATGTGTATATGTATATATACATTTTACTGGTTATATACACATAATATATATTTTACATATATTAAGTGGAACCTCTCTCTCTCTATGTATATATGTATATACAGACACACATATATACACATATGTATATATATACACACATATATGCATATGTGTGTAGGTAGGTCTTTCAGAGCTTTCACCCCCGCACAACAGGCTGAGGGGTGGCCCACGAACACACATATACATATATATGTGTGTATATATATGTATATGTGTATATATGTGTGTGTGTATATATATATCAAGAGAGAGAGGTTCCATATAAAAAAGAGAGGTTCCACATAATATATATAAAATATATATTATGAGTATATAACCAGTATGTGTATATATATACACACACCTGTGTGTATATATCTGTGTATATACACACACACACACAGAGACGTTCCATATAAAAAGGTTAGGTGAGTAAACAGAATCTGTGGTGCTTGGAAAATAATTGAAAAGAATTCAAATTACTTTTAACTTTCAGTTCTTTTTGTTTTCCTATCTACCCAATATGGTTATGCACAGTCCTCCTAGGATCTTCAGAGTCTTTCATCTTGCTATATATCATATGAATAAAAATATTCTATGGCTGGCAAATTGAAAGGTCAATAACATCCCATAAGAACAAAACACTGGCTGACAGGGGCATATAGCTCATTACTCTTCTATCTATTGACAAAGAAAATCATAAACTCATTCATCAACACCCATGATGAGAAAACAGAAAAGTATTAAAACTGTACAGTCATCACTGAAGAGAAAAGTTATTACTGGAATTTCTACTGGTCATTGAAGTCTTCTTTCTCAAAACATTGATTTATAAAACCTGTCAAGCTATCCTATCCTGATGGCCATCCATTTTTGTAAACCGTGTGCTTCAGAAATTAGTTGATGCTGTGTTCATCTGTCCTTCAAAACTCCGAGAAGAGAAGGAAGTTGTTATGCAGCTATGATTACCTAAAATCTTTTGCCTTCACACTGGGATATTAAAGTCTGTGAGTGAGAAAGACACATTTCCTAGTAAGTGATTATGATGTGGATATAAAGCTAAGTGTCTGCTGTCTGGGTCAGGTGAGTTCAGGAGACCAGCACAGCTTCATCCTCTGGGTTTCAGGAATGAACTAAGCTGACTTTCCCTTTTCAATGATGAGCTATAAACTCTCTTTCTGGCTGGGCTTACTCCAAAACCTCGTCTTTCAAAGCACGTTCCAAGTTATTTCATCTGAATCTTAAAATTAATGAATTTCAAAATTCAAAACTCCAGAAGAGGCCTTCTTCAGTGGTGTTTTTCCTCACCCCTCTTTCTTCTTTCTGTTGACTATGCTTTTAAGGCGAAGAGATTATTTCTTCAAAAGAGGAATTCTGTTGCAAAATAATTTATAAAAAATATGTTTATCTTGAATCCATAAAAGTAATCAAAAATCTAACTTTGGTAAGCAGTAAGAAAATAAAGGTGCACATTGCCTAGTTAAAAAGTTTTTCTTTTTTTAAATTTGGAATTATTGTTACAATAAAGTGTGTCCTTTTAAGTAAAAACATATTTTATTTTAACCTGGATATCTGTTTACACACAAGTATGAGTTAATGTGCTTCACAAACAAGTGTATTTACAACCAAATGCCATACACATTTTTTATTTAATAAGTGCGTTGTTTATAATGCTATGAGCCACCAAATCTTTTAGCCACATTTTTTGCACAAAGCAACAACAAATTATTTCCAATGTTAATACATTTAATTGAATATATAATGTCAATTGTATACACAATGTCAGATGTTTCATTTTTGACAGAAGTAACCGCCAGTGTGTTTTACTTTGATTCTAAGAAATGAATAGGAAAAAATGAACCATACGTTAATAAAACTATTATAATTTAAATGTAAGTGGTTTCTCCTCCTAACAGAGGCGAGATGAGCAACAACAGTTTTATTATTTATAAATGCACAAGAAAACTTGAAATCAATTGAATGAAATGTAGTAAAATTAACATAGTGATTTTATCTAAAGGAAAAGTATCAATTATCAGAGTTAATATTTAAATATAACCTATTCATTATTCTTAAAATAATGACAAATTTAATTAAATAGATGCTGAAGTTTCTTTAGATGATTGTGTTGTCTGTATTTCATGTGATCGAGGACATCCAGAAGGACTGTACAGTGGCCAAGGACTGTGTGCAAATGTTTTACAATAAAATGTTCATCATCAACTTTTTGAGACAAAAAATTTCCTTACTTAATTTTAAAGTAAACATGCACTTTTGTGTACTCATGATGGACAAAGGTAGTCATTGCATCTTTTAAAAACATTACCAAATAGTAAATTAAGTAATTATAGATTTGTATCACTGATAAACGACACATGACATCTATAGTCTCTGCTGCCAGAAGGCTCAGACTGCATTTTGTAAGAATATTGTGCCTGCACCTGATCTGTAATCCGTTGACCACAACGACTAATGACTTGAATCTGAGACTTCCAGGTTGCCACAGAAGCCACGGCACAGCTCACTGGTGTGCTGTGTGCATGGGGAAGGACATCAAGGACTTCTTCCACCACCACCTGACTCCAGAAGTGTGAAGTATTCCAGAGACTGCTCTGTAGACAAGGCTTGAGGGTATTGTCTTTAAATGTACTTGTTAGCTATTGGATGCTGGGAAAAGTGAGTTGTGTCAGTAAGACTTTAAGTGTGCAATACACTGAGAACTGCAGTCATTGCATATGAATTTCACATACTACCAATGTTACGTGAGTCATTATGAAAGTTCTGAGAAATGCAAAATTCAAGAAACACAAAAACCGTCTGAACAGAAATAAGTGAAACCCTCCCGCAACACCAATAAGTCGAACACGTTCAAACTTTCATGAGTGAATCAGAAAGGACATTCAAAACTTTCATAGTGATCTATGTTCATATTTTGCTGGACCAAGGAGTCCATCTGCCTGTCACCCAAGCCAATCAACAGAGAAGTGTATCAGAGATCAACAGTTTCACTTTTATTTGCAGAAAAGCCAGCAATTCTAGAGAGCAGAGGGCATATCGCCCCCCAAAGCACTGCTTTCCCCCTCTTTCCCTTGTTATTTTTTAATCTCACAGTGAACATACACATCAGCAGCATCATTACACATCAAACTGAATCCACCACACTAAGTTAAACCACATCTTCCTATTTTAAAGTGGTTGTATCTTCAAAGCACTTTTATTCTAGACTAAAATTATAGGTAGTAAACACTCCCTGGGTGCAGAGTGTGCCCTGGGTCCTTGACCTGTCGCATGGCATCCAGTTCCCCAACTTACCTATGAGTGTCGGCTTTGGGCTTGAGTGAACAATTTACAGATGTCGGCTCATCCAGCCTTGTGAGCCCAGACCAGACCAGCAGCGCCCTGCAGTAAGTGGCCTTTCAAGTTAACAGTGGTCAATAACATGTAGAGGAAGCTAAAAACAAAATGTATTCCAGTTTGTTTTGATACATCTATGAATAATACTGTTCATTAAAATGTTTTGAATGAGACAAATGATAAATCAGAGTTGATATTGGGACAGCAAAAATACGTCTATTTTCAAAACAAGTTGTCTCTTCCCAAACCAGGCAGCAAAAGCCATAAATTCTCAATCTGGTGTAAATCTCAACTCACTGGGATAATGAAAGCAGTCCTCCAGGGCAAATGCTCACTGCCTACCTCTTTATCCTGCCTTTTCCCTCTTCCCTCAAAAGTAGAACAGTGGATAATTGGGGTAGGGAGGTTCAAATGACCTTGAGATGATAGAGTCCTTCTGCCTTCTCTGACATAAAATACTTTTATTTTTCCTTGATAAACTTGGTGGTGGATTTAACTCTTGGTGTAGTTTGTGTTTTCTGTGCAGGACCCCTATCTTGCAGGCTACAGATCCCTCTGGAACCTCCCCTGTCCTCTATCTTTCAATGAATCCACGTGGCTCTCTTTCACTCCTGTCTCTATTAAGTAGAGAATAGCTCCTCTACTTTAACAATAAGTCATACAACATGTCCTTACATGTTCTTACATGACACTACAGGGGAAGCAAAGAAATGAAAAAATAAAATATCCTTGGGACCATTAGGAATTTCCTGTGCTTTTGCCTTGCTAAAAAGGCTAAGTAACCAATTTCTACTGTTTTAAATATTTCTGGCTTCAGAAATGGAATTGCAAGGTAGGAAAGATATAAGGAAAATAATATGTACCACATTAATAGTTACAAAAGTTTGTCCCATTTCATTGAATTTAAAATAAAGTTTACACCCTGATATATATGTTCAACTTTATAGAGTGAGGGTCTGTATGTATTCCCAAGAGATCCTACTTTAACTTTGAGGGATAAAACAGAGGGCTTTGATCTGCGTGAAGGAACGCCTGCAAACATTTGCTCTCTATGATGCCATTTAGTTTAATAAATATGTAGGACACAAAATGATAATAAAATCTTTTAAGATAGTTTTAAAGCCAAGTTTTAAGAAAAAAAAAAACCCTGTAATTCAATTCATATAAACCAGCTGAATTAGATTTCTTAAAAAATAGTTTTCAGATATGGCATAAACCAATTGTCTACATGTCTGGACTCAATTAGTTAATATAAATTCAGTTTACATTCAAAATAAATTAATTTTCTTTTAACAATGCACTTTTATACAAAGCTATTTTATTTAAAGTGCCTGGTGTTACCATACGGGAACCAAACAGTTTGACTATATCATTTACAGAGTTACAGACAACTCCTTCTAACAATGGAATTCTTTGTGTGGGTATTTTGTACAACATTTCATCTATCAGCTAATAAAACTATCTAAAAAACCTTATGGTACAAGATACACATAAGCAAGAAAGATAAAAGGAAAGGTTAACACTTTTCCAGCATCTGTCATCACTGTCTCCTATTACATTTGATCAAGTTTAAAGTAAATGCAAACACATGATATCATTTACAGTAAAAGCAAACGCCACACAGCAGCTACTCGGCTTTTATCCATTCCACAGATCACTCATCACCACCGTCCTGGAGTAAGGGTGATGCAGCTTTGTGGAGCATCTCTGTCTGAGAAGCACGCTGCTCCAGCTCGCCAAGGCTGAGCGTTCACCTTACAACTAACAAAGGAATCCACCTTTGTGTGTTTCCTGGAGTAGGAAGCAGAATAAAGAAATCACGCTCCTTTACTTTTTCCTTAAAATGGTAAAACCAAAAGCTAAGACAAAATATCAGCAAATAAAATGTGAAAAGCTAAGTATACCTTTGCTTTCTCAAGAATTTAAATGAAATTTTAAAGTGAATCAAGGACATTTTTGCCTGGAGCAATGGTTAAAAAACTGTGGTTCCTCAATGAGCAAAACTAGCAACTCTATTAAAAACTAAAATTCTCAGGCACCTAGAAAATTGTGTTTTATCACACTCTCCAGATGATTCTGACACACAGGAGTAATTTTTGAGAAACAGCTAGTTTAGGGAAATTCAGTATAGTACACATTGCAAGTCATTTTACTGCAACTCAACATTATAGTTTAATTATAAATAAAAAATTGCATAAATATGTAAAGTTTGGATTTATTTAGATAAGTAAAAAATCCTAGATACTTAAATATTTGTATCTTATAAAATTTATCTAGTAACCTCAAAGTACATGATTTATTTTTCACCTATTCTGTAAGCATTTTCATTTAATGTGTAAGTTCAGACAGTTAAGTTCACAAACTCGTTTGTCCTAGAAAATGTGCTGCATACGTCACTGCTAAATATCACTAGTCACCTTCAGAGCACTACCCTTGGCCATCTGGTGACCATGAATAACAAGATATGGGCTAATAGATTAATTAAAGACTCTTTGCAGCTTCCCTAGTCATGTGAACTTCACTATACTCCTGAGTTCTTTGTTGGCTATGACCATCTTATCTGGGACCCACGGCTGCGAGAGAACTGCTGTTTACACTCACTGAAACCTGGGAGGAGAGACACCTCCTCGGTACTCCTCAGCTAAGAAGGAATGATTTGCCAAATTGCTTACCCCTGGCCCAAAACACATCAACCATTCATTTTCTACTACTCCTCAATATTACTATAGGTTGGCCTGGACATGTCTATCACAAGCAAGGAAGAGATTTGGTGTTTATTTAACCAGAGGAAACTTGGTTATTAGAAAATAGAAAACTAAGTTTGAACCCAGAATATGTACCCTCTTTGAAACATTAGTGCAAGTACAAACTTCAGATCATTAAAATATTAACTTTTAAAATATAGCTTTCAGGATGCTTTTATCAAATAATGAGATCATCACAGTTGAGAGCTGAAACAGTAGCCTAGGAAATAAAAAACATACTTCACAGCACTAAAGTAAAATTCAGTAAGAGAAGTTAAGGGTACCAAAGAATAGTTTCAGAATGTCATGCATAAAAATATTTTACGAACTAGGAAAAGGAAACAAGTAGAGGTAAGATTCTAGAGAGGATTAGCAAAAATGTAAGACTCTGAATATGCCTTCAAAACTTCTGAGTGATGAAAGAAAGCTTATGTATTCTCTGAAGATGAGTCAAAAAAAAAAAAAAAAAAAAAAAAGAAAGAGAAGAAAAAGAAAGAAAGAGAGGAAGGAAGGAAGAAAGGAGGGGGGGAGGATGAAAGGGAGAAAGGGAGGGAGTGAAAGAAAAACAAGACTAGATTGGGGATTTAACACTCCAACAGTGAAAGTCAAAAAGCAATGCAATCAATTTATAGCTTCCTGAGTGAAACGATTAGAACCCCAAAATATTACACTGATAAACCAAAGGAAAACTATGCTCATAAGTATGCAAAGACTCAAAGGGCATTTCAACAGTGTGATCAGAAAAAAAAAAAAAAAAAAGTGCTCTACCCTTAACATGAAGGGAGAGAAAAAGGAATATGAGTGGAGACTGATGCATCTTACAATGTATTATAGTTGAATCTAAATTGAAGATAACAGTATGATTGACAGTCTGAAATAATATGTTAAATAAGAGTTATTGAAACTGAAATGAAACTCGGTTCTGGTTTGACTGTGTTTAACTGCCAGTGGCACAAATTCTGAAAAACAACAGAAAAAACTTTAATTTTTTTTTGCAAAAACTTCAGAAGAGTCCCCTGGTTCTTTTCTGTAGGTTATTATTACATTTGCAGGTTTGGATTTTACTGGCCCTTCCTGTCCATTTTGTCATTTTAATGATGTCATCATCTCATAGTCAGCAAAGGGCTGCTGTAAAAACCAAGCACCATGTCACAAAGCAAAGGAGAAGTAGAAAAATAATGGTCATTTTCTGAACACACCTTTATCTTTTATCAGAGAAAAACACCTTTCCCATGAGCATGTTAAGAAACCTCCTCTAATTAGCCATTGGCCAAAACTGGATCATATGTTTATCCATGAACGAAGTCATGGCAAAGGGGATTATGATTATCATTTTCTTAGGCTGACAAGGAATTATCCACTACATGTGGGCACTTCACCTTTCAAAAAATTGTGGAGTTCCATAAGCAAGAAGAACTACCAAATGTTTGTTGAGTAAATTCCCTAAAGATTTTTGCCACATATACTATTATATATAATATAGATTGAAAATTGTTAAATGACACAAAAATTCAAAGCATTGGAAAAGATATGGAGAGTAAAAATGCAAAGATGGTGGCATTTTAAGTCTTATGTGCTTCTATTTTGTGGTGGGCAAGAGGAGAGAAAATAAGGCTTCTGAAGACCTTTACCTGCCAGTGTTGGGGAACGGAGGGAAACTATACAAACACGTGACGTTCGTGCCGATCGTATGCTGCAGTCAGTATCACCTCGTGCAAACTGGAAAAGCAGGAAGAAAATGCGCTTTACATTTGATCAACTGAAATCTGATTAACATGACCGTGCCCTGCTTAAAGAAGCAAACTGAAAGAAATGAAACCCTGGGCGGCTTTTCAAAGGCACTGGTGTTCTGCTGCCACATCAGAGGGACTGAATCTGAAAGGAAAGGTGGCAGTGGACAGGGGTATGTTTTTAAAGCTCTCCAGGGATTCCGATATGCAACCAGCATGAATAACCACTATTTTAGAAAAAATTAAAAGTATAGCACAGTATCTACTACAAATTCGATATTTTTTCCCAACAATCTTATATTGAGTACCAGTTTATGCTGGGTACTACTCCAGGCACTTTGCAATACAACAACAACTTAAATAAAATTCTTGTTCATAGGACCTTGACCTTCAAACAGGAGAGAAAGGCAATATCCATGTTATACAAGGTCATGATAAATAATAATACATCCCGACAGAGTAAGGAAGCATAGAGCAGGTGGGCCCGGGAAGTTCTCTTTGAAAAGAGAGACTTGAAAAAGGCAGGAGTGAAGTGAGGGAGTGAACCATGAGGACACAGGAAGAAGGGGGAAGAGGGCTGAGGCAGAAAGAGGCTTAGGGGTGAGGCAGAAAGAGGCTCAGGGCTGAAGCAGAAAGTGGCTCAGGGCTGAGGCAGAAAGAGACTCAGGGCTGAGGGAGAAAGAGGCCCAGGGCTGAGGCAGAAAGAGGTTCAGGGCTGAGGCAGAAAGAGGCCCAGGGCTGAGGGAGAAAGAGGCTGGAGACAGCGTGTGTTCAACTGTCCAGCACTATCCTCTGATGGAACATAATGTGAACCAAAACGCTACGATTAATCCTACAGTATACAAAGGTAATGACCAACAAAAGTGTGAAAGTTTACCATTTTACTCCTCCTTGGTGCTCTTTCTCAGAATGTCTAAAGGACTCTATGTACAAACACAGGAAAAAAAGGAAACCTAGAAGAGAAGAAAATATTTTGATAAACTTTCAGTCATTATTTTACTTTAAAATCATATTAATTAATAAAAAAATCAATTTAGGAAACAGAATTAAAAAAAAAAAAGGTAAAAGAACAATAGTATATTGAAATCACATGCAAGATCGGAGACAAGGCTCGGAGCCAAAGTATTTTTTGTCCTTGAATTGTTTGTGAGAAGATGGCGATGGCGAGTTTGATGAACTTCAGATTTCAAGTCAAGTAATAAACAAAATTTTTATATATTCTGACTAAGAGAATATAAATAGAACTAACAACTTGCAAATTCATTTAAAATGCAATAGAGATAATGTGATTAATCAGCCAGCTTGTAGGGCGAGACGATAAGACAAAAATCTAGAAAGAATAGGCTTCAAATCTATAAAACAAAGATGGAAATTGTATCTGCCTTGTGGATTCATGGATTTCGCTTTACTATATTCTTTACTTTTGTATCTCTGAGAAATATTTTGTAGTAGATACAAAGAACATAAAAAATATTATGAGAAACTATAGCATTACTGGTACTAAAACACTGAGTCATTATATTTAAAAATAAATTAAAAAGTCAAGCCACTAAGTAAAACAGAATTGGACACTCTTAATGAGACATAAAGATATATACAAACTTAATATAAAATTATGTGATGTATCAAGGTAATGGGGGAAAATGGCTTAATGATATTGACATAAGAAATATCTAAAATGTGCTGTGATAGGAGAACGGGGGAAAACTTGGTAAAATGTAAATGTCTGTCCAGAATATTACTACCTATATATTTAAAAAAAAAAAAAAATGAGCATATTCACAGTCAGGAAAAACGAAAATGCGTGATGGAGGTTGAGGATGGGAATATGGAAAAATCTGTTTTGAAGCACTTTTATTTGAGAAATCATAAATATGAATTTATTTTAATATAACCATAATTAATCCATTACATGTTTACAGAAATAACATTTTTATGAGATACTTACTAAAAAATAACAGTAGGAAGTGGGCATTGTTTACCTTTTTACAAATATCTTTAATAGTCTGATTTAAGAGAAGATAGATTCTCATTTTAATATAATTTTTGCATTAGTATTTTATCATGAAACAAAAATTTTAAAAAGCTTAAATGCAAGTACTTCTAAAGAAGTGAACATTAAATTAGTTGTGCCCTGAGGTGAGGAAAAACATCCCCGACACTGCGCTGAGCCAGCGCTTTCTTTCCATTTAGGAGCACTGGCACGGTAGTATTTATTAATTACGGGCCCATAGAAATTTTAATTTGTCTGTTAGAACTGAACAACAAGTATTTTATTTTCAGAGTGCTGTGTGGTTTCTCGCACTTGGAGAACATTTCTTAAGAAAGTAACACAGTGACCTAACAGTCTTGCAATTGGTCTCTTGCCAGAGGCGGCTGCGCTTTGCCCCTCGCGCTTTGTGGAACCCGAGCATCTAACAATAAGGATGGGTGCAAAGAAAAACCTCCAGTAGCATCCTTCAGAGCAAGGGAAAGTGGCTTTGTGGTCTACACGTTTGCAATTGCTTTCCTTTCCAACCTCTGGAGAGCTCTTTAGCATCACTTGAATTAGGACTTTGGGCAAAGAGCCCGCTCACAGTGAAATGACTCTGGTAGCTACTCCTGACCACGGGACGTGGCTTTTCTGTCCCCAGTGCCCAGGGCTGCAGCAGCGTGAGCAGCCAGGGAGCGCCGCTAACAGTACAGATAATGAGAACTACGAGAGTTCCGAAGCAGATGAAAAAAGTACATGTGCATTTTCTCCATTTTCAAATATAAAATTGGAAAGAAGACAAGCTCACTGGAACTCACATCTTTTGAATTTCAGAGATATGTCTGTAAACACCATATAGTTCTCCAACGAGGCTTTTTCCTTGCTGCTTTATTGTTACATTTCCCATTTACGATAATTTGGGGACACATTTCAGAGTGTAGCTGTTTATTTCTATCAATTCCATGAGTGTATGTTGATTACAGAAGTGGAGAACTGTGGAAAACATCATTAATTTGAGGACAGGCTTCTGAACTTATAGTTAGCAGATAGTTCCGTCACTTCACAGCTTTGCCACTAAGGACATATATTGGGGGGATAAGGTTCAAGAAAGTGGAAGGGTTTTTTTTTTTTTTTTTTTCTTTTAAATTGCCTATCAATTTTTGTGGATTTTCTTTCTAGAGAGAAATCTGTTTAGATTTATGCCAAAATCCTGGGCCATTTGCCAATTAATGGTAAATGTTTTCTTGATATATATGCTGTCATCCCATCTAAATGGCAGGCTACTTCTGACGGCTGCAACCCAGTTTCTATAGTCATCTTACATACTTCTTAACCACTTCCAAATGATTACAAGTTCCCTTTTGCAGAATAACAACTCCGTACCTCTGTTTGGGGCCATACCATACAATCTTCCCTGTACAACCTTCCTCTTTTTTTTAACCACACTTTTATCCAGTATTTATTTCAGGGTAAATTCAAATTATAAGCGAGAGATGTATCAAACACTTCAGACTCAACGTCCAGCACCTCTTCTCCTGTGTATCACCCTAGTCTATAGACACTCTTGACTTTGCCACAGTCTGGAGCTTCTCCAGCTTAAAAATACAAACTCCAATGGCCTCTCTTTTATCATATGCACTTTTCCCTCCCCAAACCTGTATCTTTAGCCACACAAAGCCCTCTCTACGTATCAGTTTCCTTTTGGCTTCGCGTCACTCCCAGAATTCTCACTTACTTACTCTGTACAGTAAAGTGGTTTACTGTGCAGGCTCTAGAGTGAGACTGCCTGGGTAGGATATTTGAGTCTATTTATTGACCTTGTGATCCTGGGAAGACACTAAACGTCTCTGATTCTGATTTCCTCATCTGTAAAATAGAGATGTTAAGAGTACATTTTTCAAAAAGAAAATACAGTTTTAGATATTTTTTTAATAAAAGAAAAGGTAAAAGAGTATATATGAGAGTTAAAAGGGACCAGAAAAATAAAGGCTTATAATTGGAAAAATATCTTACATAAAGATAAAATTTACCTTATAAATGCAAATTTTAGGCACTTTAATCCTGTCTTCCATGTATTATTGAGATTCTGTCCCTAGTGTCTAAAACTTTCATACAGGTTAGCACAGGCTTTATTAAAGGAGCTAAATTAGTCGCAACTTTTTTTTTTTTCAATCTGGGCATATGCATTTGAAAGTTTATCCCAACTCTTCCCTATCATCATTTTTAGTCACCCTAAACCACCACAAAGGAGAAGGAATGCGACCAGATACATCAGGAACGAACATCCTTTCCCACAGCACTGCCGTCTCTCATGCATAGTCAAGAGGGAGAAATGGCACAGTTCCAAGACCTCCAGAAAAGCTCAGCATGTCTCCACTTTTCCTCACTCTATCTAATTTAGCCTTTGGCAAAGAAAGCTCAACCATTACTTCAGGAAAGGAGGGCAGGCAAGAAAACAAAGATTTCCAAAATGTAATGTTTGGAACATGGCAGTTCTTTGTGGATATTTGCTCTGCTCTGGAATGGAATATTTTCCCAAGTCCTATTTTTACCTGAAGCATTACAGGGCGGTTTGGAGCATTATGTTCCCCACTCACCCCCTCGGGCTGACAAGACGGCCTCATTTCCAAGAGAGTAGGAGTGAGAGTTATTGTTTCAAAAACAGCCTAGTCTTGAAGTCTTCCTGGAAGAGAGTTCCTCCATGATTTTCACACATTAAAGTGATAATGAAGTGGATGCAGACGTCCATTTTTTTAACTCAAAAGTTGAAACCAACTCATCTTAAATTCTCAAACTGAACTACATTAAAGAATTTGGAGATTTAATTATACTTGACTGCAGGACATTTTATATTCCAAATCACACGTTTTAGACTGTAGTCTGTTGCTTCTAATTTATCACAAGTTGGGTTTGCTTGTTGAGAAACCACTAGATTATGCGTAAAGAAGCAGATAATCTGTTTCATTTATTTATTTATTTATTTTTTACTCTACCAATGCCTAGTTGTGAGCTATGAATAAATTACATAACCTTTCTATCTCATATTCTATTCCTTTAGGAAATAAAGATGTGTGTTAGTACATTCCCACTTCACAAAGGCCTCATGTTGCTTGGCTTATAAAAGACTGACTATTGTTTTGCAGTTCCTGAATAAAAAAAAATAATAAATAAAAGCAGTTGAAGGCATAAGCTGTTCAGCTACGAGGCTGTATTAATTATTTAAAAATATTACCAGAAATCATTATTAACTATTTAATGTAACAAAGATGGTATATTTATATAATGTATAGTTTTATTCTTTCTCTTCAAAAGGGTATGAAAAAGTTAAAATGTCATGTTTTAATGCAAACATACATCAAAGATTGATATCAAATTTCATATAATGCCATGAATTATGAAGAAAAAAGCCCAGTATATCCACAAATCCTTTTCAAGCATTGCCCTGTATATCAAAAGCAATTAAGCAATGACTTATCCTTTAGGCTCAACATGTGTGAGACAAAATTTACAGATGATCACATTTAAATAATTAATCATGAGCATTTTTACTATACACACTAGCCATGCTTAAAAGATTAGTGTGTGAGTATTTGAATGAGTGAGGTAATAGGAAAGCACTGAGTATAATAAATATCTACAAGGAAATATTTTGAAATTTAAAACTCATGGAAGAAATAGCTTTAAAAGATCTGTAGTTCTTCTTCATATCTTTATGCATAAAGACTGAAATGTATTGTAATGACTATCAGAAAAGGGTATTTCTGGATGTTCACTGATATGTACTACATTTTTATTCAGTAAATTACTCTTAAAATTTAAAATCAATTTTCTTGTGCTATACTTGTTCGGAGGCAGTGAGCTAGTCCATCACATGTCACAGACCATAACTGTTTCATTTTTGACATCTGAATTGCAAAGTAATTGTCTTGATGTGATTTTAAAACCATTCATATATATGTTTCATTTCTGAAATTTCTCATACTTGACCACACTCCTCTTGTTTATAGAATCCTTAAGAAATTACTTTCATCAAATATGTAAAATTTCACCAGGGAGGATCAAAATTCTTAAACTTACATCATAACTGATAATGATAATAAAAATATACTGCTATAGTATCTGCTTTTCACTTGTTAAAACTCATATTCCGCCATGCTTTACCTCAAATTCTTCTCCATTTCGTGCATATTCTTTTCTTCTTTTTTGCATGTGTACTTTGATGATAGCTCAGCTGTAAATAATGCCTTATTAAATTAAAGAATTACTAAAGCCAGGTGCAGTGGCTCACGCCTATAATCCTAGCACTCTGGGAGGCCAAGGAGGGTGGACTGCTTGAGCTCAGGGGTTCCAGACCAGCCTGAGCAAGAGAAAGACTCAGTGGCTACTAAAAATGGAGAAAAGTAGCTGGGCATTATGGTGGGCACCTGTGTTCCCACTACTCAGGAGGCTGAGGCAAGATGAGGTATGAGCATCTCTTGGGCCCAAGAGTTTGAGGTTGCTGTGAGCTATGATGCATAACACTCTACCCAAGATGACAAAAAAAAAAAAAAAGAAAGAAAGAAAGAAAGAAAGAAAGAAAGAAAGAAAGAAAGAAAGAAAGAAAGAAAGAAAGAAAAAGAAAGAAAGAAAGAAAAAAGGAAGGAAGGGAGGGATGGGGGGAAAGGAAGAAAGAATTACTAAAATGTGTATTTGGTGATATGACACATACAGTACTTGATTGAAGAAGAATTTAGCAACCAAAATTATTTTATTAAAGCTCAGAAAAACATTCTACAGAAACACTAGCCAGCTTGTCTCAGGTTGTCTGGGTTACCCTGAGATCAGGACTATTTAATCTCAGGATCAAAACAATCCTCCAATCACTTATTTTCTCCACTGGGGTTGTCACCTAGAAGGTGCCATCTGTCCCTTTGACCACATTCTCTACCTGTCCTCAGGTTCCTGAGCCCTGTGGACACCTCCACATCACAGGAAGCTGACAACGCGCACTCACGGCCCCTGGGCAGCGGAGGCTGCCCCTCCACACAGTGTTCCTCCTTCCGCATCACAAATGGGAAAGGAGTCAGCGGAAACCGCTATCTTCCAGCTTAGGCAGGTTTACTGTATATTTCTATATCACTCTTTTTTTCCTCAAGGTTAGTCCCCAAATGAGGGAGAGAGAGAGAAATAAAACAGCAAAAACTCAATAGCCTCCCTTGTTATTTACAATGCTTTCTGCACTATTCCTGGCAAGAGAAAATACAGCTTTTTATTCTTTTATGTCTTTATTCTTCTGTATCTTTCTTATCTCGGTTCAGCCTCAGATTCAGCTTATTTAGCAAAAAGATGTATAGGTGTATCTCCCTTCACCTTGAAAGAAACTGTCTGTTCTTCCGATCTTGGCCCATAGCATGTTATTTGGAAGCTACAGAAATTTAACAAACTCTTTCTCTACAAAGCTTGGCTTGGACTTGTCTTGCTTTGAGCTCACAGCTCAGGGCCCTCTCTAACTGTGGGGCCCCAAAGGGCTCTCCCAAATAAGGATATGAGAGTTAGAAATAAAATATAATTAATGGTGAAATCAAGGCAGAAAACCAAAATATTTGTGAAATATCATCTTTGTTATCTTCAGTACAATACATACAGAAAGGTAATGATTTGTTGATCAGATTGACCCCATTGAGTTATTTCTCTTTATAGCATTTGAAGTATTTTTTAAATAAAATACAAAATCTTTGACTTAAAAGAATAGAACTTATGTTATGGAATGAACAAAATGTGGTGAACTAAACTTCTCATTGAAGCACAGATGGGCTGACATTCATATGTTTGTCTGTCAAACATGTGCTTACGCTCTGCAATCATAAATAAGATTACCACAAAAATAAACAGAGATAATTACAATGTGTTAAACTGTTAAGTTCTAATCCATTCTCATTACTGAAGAGCAAGGTCAAAGATGTCTAAAATTTATTTCAACTCTCCAGTCAGTGTTGACGTGCTAGTCGCTTCTTGGAGAATCATTGAAGAAGCAAGTTATCAATGGAGCATCCTGAACCCTGTTGGCCTGGAGTAGAGTATTGTTACTCTGTATCTTCATCCTGGGACAGGCCAGCCAGGTGTGACTCCCGGATAGTCAGTCAATGTCCTCACTTTCTTCTAATTCTATAAATCCTGATGCTGTGCCACACCCAAATTTACTGCATCACACAAAGTATTTCAAAATATGCTCTTGTCTCATTCTCACTTGAAAATCACAGCATCCTCAGAATCATGAGTCCTTAGGGCTCATTCATACTTGAGTCTCAAAGTCATAGAAATGCACTACTTCAAACAAACAGTAACCCTGCCTCTCTTACCACCATTTAGCACATTTTCCACATTGCTGCTATTGCACAAATGCTGGGAACTCAGAAGCTTATCATTTAATGCAAATAAGTTCTCATCAGGTCTTCAAAGTAGCTTTTACAAAATCCTTTCTGATTATCTATGCCTGCTTCTCTGGTACTGAAAGGTTTTATGGCATTTTCCATTCATTAAATATTTAATGAGTGTCTAGTATATGACATGGAATCTTTCTACTTGAGTCTGAATGGTCCCTGAAAGTCTTTCTCCAAATTGATATAGCCATGCTTTTTCTCTGCCATTTTTTCTTTTTTTTTTTTTTCCTCTCTCTTTCTTACAAAACATCCTTTCTAGGATTGAAAATGTAAAGTATTTCACTTGAAAGAAAATTCTGCCTTGGGAGGATTGCAGTTTTAGTATTTTCTACTCAGTATAATAAGAAATGAATAGTATTCTAAATTTGAAAAATATTTTGTAATCATTTAATCTTCACCATATTAGAAAAGATAGCTTTTTCTAGCTCCTTTGATAAGAATATGATCTGTAATTTTAAGAAATATATGTCACTCAAGATCTACCACAAGATCCTGACACAACAAAATATGATTAAGGAAGGGAGAGGAAATTCAGCATCAAACGTAGAGTTTATTTATTTTTTTACATATACATGCATTTGTTAGGTAAAGTCCATAAATGTTGATCCACACCTCCTTATGATTTGAAATAAATACACAAAATAAAATGTGAAATTCAATTGATGTATTTTTCTGATTATTTCACACTCAAGAGAAGGCAGACAAGCTATATTGGGGGGAAACAATACAATACAATGAGTTAGGTCGTGATGATCGAGACTGCAGAAGTGAGTTGAAACACATACACACACATCCCATAGAAACGAATGCCCACATGTGCAATCGACAATTGGTGATTCAAAACAAATGTTTTGCTTCCACCCACAGGCAGACAAAAGCAGTGACTCCAGTTGTTGCAGTATTTTCCTTTTCATCACCTGAAAAGCCGTATGTGTATGCTGAACACAGAATAGTGTGTGAGGCACGTCCAGCTCTTACAGTCACAGATTATTTAGGGTGGCTGAGCAGATGGACTACCTGTGATGATGGCTGAGCTCAGTGCTACAATAACTCCGGGGTGTAACTTACATACACAATAAAAGCAAGTCTATAAATTCTTTCTTATCCAGACTCACAAAAGTTGCTCAAGGTAGTAATATCACTGTGTTTCTTTAAGGTGAAACACTAATATGCCTATAAAACTGAAAATGCGTGTTATAAACAATTATGCCAACTTGCTCAAGTAGAAGATGCTAAAACAAAAATTAGAGAGTTGTCTTAAACATGAGACTAGACTTATCAGTCAGACTAACTTGATCATGTTTGTAATATAGAACCTTAAATAGTTAGTGAGATACACAGGTAGAAGGATAACTAAATATCTGAAATATTGGTTAAGGAGATAAGATGCAATTAAATAGGGATACTAATACTATTATATCGAACATAGAAGTACAACATGTGAATGAATATTTTAAGTTATCACTAAAAGTAAACCAATGCTAAAACCCATAAGTACTGTTAAAATGTGACTACCACCCTTTTGAATTAACATTTTTAATAATTTATAGTTTAGACTTCCAAAGCTTCAATAAAAGTTTCAAATATAGGTGCTTATTGCCTTATTTGTCAAAAATATTTCCAAACTACATACACTCAATTTCCTTTTTATTTATTTATTTTTTTGAGACAGAGTCTCTTTCAATCTCCCTGGGTAGAGTGCTGTGGTGTCAGAGCTAACAGCAACCTCAAACTCTTTGGCTCAAGTGATCCTCTTGTCTCAGCCTCCCAAGTAGCTGGGACTGTGGGCTCTCACCACCACACTCAGATAATTTTTCTATTTCTAGTAGAGATAGAGTCTCACTCTTGCTCAGGCTGGTCTCAAACTACTGAGCTCAAGCAATCCACCTGCCTCCGTGTCCTAGAGTGCTAGGATTACAGGCCTGAGCCACTGAGGCCAGCATACACTCTATATACCACTATTCTTTACAAGGCATGTTTGTGCAGTTAGCTTTTATTTTCTTTTTTTAGACTCTCTGATTATGGATATTTTTGTTTATTTTTACTTTTATAAGAAACTAAGACTGGATATCAACCACAAAGCTAGTTTCGCAAGTCTTATGTTCCTGCCTACTATGCTGAGGAGACACGTCGGCGAGCTTCCCTTTGCTACCCTCATCCTCCTATAACGAATGTATGACTTTCAGACCACCAGTCGCAATATTTTATCTGTTATTCAGAACAATTCCAGGATACCAAAAGAACAAGGTTTTATATAGATGATAAAACTTTGACCCATATAGACTACTTCTTTAGCAAGCTATTGGCAGAGATAGGACTGAACACAAACAACAACATTTTGTTTTATTTGTTATTAAAGTGAAAATGAGTTGTAAACAGGTACAAACCCACATGTGCAACAGGCCATCTCTCAGACATTTTTAAAATATTTATCTATTTGTTTATTTATTATTGAGACAGATGCCTTACTCTGTCACCCTGAGTAGAGTGCTGTGGTGTCATCTTAACTCACAGCAAACTCAAACTCCCGGGCTCAAACGATCATCCTGCCTCAGCCTTCTGCGTAGCTGGGATTACAGGTGCCCGCCACGATGCTGGTCTGATTATTTTATTTTTAGCAGAGATGGGGTCTTGCTCTTGCTCTGGCTGGTCTCAAAAATCATGCGCTCAAGTGATTGCTCTGTAATGGCTTCCCAGGGTGCTAGGGTAATGGGAGTGAGCCACTGTGCTGGCCTCTCTCAGACATTTCAGGTTAAAAATAATAGCCCAGGTCACATGAGAACTTTGGCTAGAGATCCAGAACACACAATTGCTCAGTTCGTCCGTCACTGACTTCATTTCACCTCGTTGTTCTCTATCTTCCTTGCGTCTTTACAGTCCCTCACTTCCCCACTTCTTATTTCCCATAGGTGTGTGCCCTTAAAATGAATCCAATGTTTGCTTTCTGTATACAATTGCTTAATTTTCATCAAATGTATTGATACTATGATTACTGCTTAGCAAAATTATCGTAACAACATATCCCAGTACTTTTTCTTCATTTATTATGAAAACTATGGAATTTTAGACATGTACAGTGGTCTAGAAGGAATTTTGCTTTTTGTTATCCATAAAATTTAGAACCATGCCCTGTAACATAGTTATTAAAAGCCCAAGTTGCTACAATCCCAGTATTTGGGGAAGCCAGGATGGTAGAATCACATGGCCAAGAATTTAAGATCATCCTGGGCAACTTAGGAACCCCATCATCTCCACAAAAAATTAAACAATTAGCTGGGCATGGTGGTGCACACCTGTCATCCCAGTTGCTTCAGAGGATGAGGCAGGAAGGATCACGTGAGCCTAGGATTTTGAGGTTAGAGTGAGCTCTGGTCACATCATGGTAGTCTAGTGTGGGTGACTTGGTGAGATTCTGTATCTTAAAAATAAATACATACAGTGCGGTACCTGTGGCTCAAAGGAGTAGAGCACTGGCCCCATATACCAGAGGTGAAGGCTTCAAACCCAACCCTGGCCAAAAACTGCAAATAAATACATACATACATACATACGTTCATACACACATACTTTTTAAAAAAGCTTAATGAGGTTTTATCACTAGTATAAACTTGGGCAAGTTATTTAACCTCTCTGTAGTCCACCTTTTATATCTGACACCTGTGGATTTGTATTAATCAGGAAATTTAAATTAGTTAATTCATGTATAGAACTTAAGACATGACCTAGCACATAATTATTACACATTGGGTGTTGCTGCTGATACTACCTTTCTAACTGATCTTTTTTTATGCCTCAAAAAATCTCCAGCCCTCCAAAATTCTTTTCATTCTCATTCACTGGAAACTTCCTAGCTCTGAATAATGTACTAACTACAATTTAAAGAAAGTCAAAAGATGTTTTTTTATCAAGTTTTCAAGGCATTATGTTTTCTGCCAAAAATAGTCTCATTCTCTGGAATGGCATAGTGAAATACACACGCATGCTAGCTTATTTTTAGAAGTTCAATTATGTAAGACCAATGTAAATATTTCTCTTTTTTAAAATAGAAATACTAATAAAGTAAATTGTTTATGTGTTAGTCTATGTTTGGAAAATTTATCAATTTGCCTTTTATTGGGTTTGAGTTTTGGCCAAGCACATTTCAAAGAGACTTTCTAATGAGTTTGTCTAAAATGATACCTAAGTCCTCATGTGATTTTTCTCATTCTCATAAATAAACTACTCCATGGCTATATAATGTTTTATATGTATATACAGAAGAATGCTATTTAAAGTATAAAAACCTTCAAAATCCTCTCCAAACACTTGGCATCGTATCTACAAATTCTCATTTAAAGAGCAAGGGTGTGGTAAGTGGTGGTGAATCTTATTGATAATACATTAGTGTTATGTTTTAAATGGGTCCTGGGAAAAGCATGTATTGAAAACTTATCCTGATGTGGTAGTGTAGGGACCAATAATAGATGATTAGGTCGCGAGGGCTCTACCTTCATGAATAGGTTAATGCAGTTCCTGTGCTATTGCAGGAGGGAGTTTGTTTCATCAGGAAAGAGCTTCTCATTAAAAAAGACTAGTTTAGTCCACTTTTGGTCTCTCTTTCTCCCTCTCCCATTCTGCCATGGGGTAACACAGCAAGAGACCCACACAAGTTGTAACACTATAATTGAGATCATTGGGGTTATTTTCTTCTATTTCTGGTTACTCTAGCTAGATGTCCATTGATTTTGTCTATTTAATGAACCAACTTTTGGTTTGCCGATTCTTTCTTTGTATTGCTTTATTGACTTCCATTTTATTTCGTTCCATTGTTATCTGCTATATTTCTTCTGCTAGTTTCGGGTTTGGCTTATTTTTCTTTTTCTAATTTTTTTTTTTTTTAGGTAGGGCATTGTATTGTTAATATGTGATGGGCTATGACCTTCCTTCCTAACAGTGCTGTTACTGTATCCCATAGATTTTAGAAGCTTGTTTCATAATTGTTGCTCAACTGAAAAATTATTTTGCTTTCCATCTTAACTTCATCAGTGATCCAAGAATTATTCAGTGGGAGGTTGTTGTATTACAACAATTATGTGTAGATTTGAGAGTGACCTTTGGAGTTAATCTCTGGTTAATCCACTGTGATCTAAGAAAATATAGGAAATGATTTCAATTTTACTGAGTTTACTGAGATTTGTTTTGGGGGCTAACATATGATCTATCTTGGAAAATGTTCCACATGCTGATGAATAGAATGCATATTTTTCAGCATAGGTAGGTTGTTCTGTAGATGGATGTTAGTCCATTTGTTCTAGAATCTTGTTTAAGTTCAGTGTTTCTTTGTTGATCTGTTGCCCTGATGATCTGTCCATTCAGTGGAATGTTGAAATTCTGAGTGCTTTTGATGCTGTTTATTTACTTGCTTAGATATAGTAATATTTGATATATGAATCTCGGAGCTCCTGTGTTAAATACATATATATTTAGGATTGTTATATCATCTGTCTGAATTGGTTACATTATTATTACATAATAACCATTTTCATTTTTTTAACCACTGTTTATTTAAAGTCTATCTTACCTGATATGAAAGAGTTACTTTTGCTCACTTTTAGTTTCCATACACGTGGAATATTTTCTACTATCTCTTTCCTTTGAGTCTCTGATATTCCTTTCAACTTACATGAATTTCTTGAAGAAAGCAGATAATTGGGGTGTGTTTTTAATGCATTCAACCAATCTATATTTTTTTTATGGAGAATTAAGATCATTGACCTATTAAATGTTAGCATTGATACGTGAAATACTGTTCTATCCTTCATGTTGAATGATACCTAGTTGCTTTGATTTTTTCCTGTGCTACTGTTTTGTAAAGGTTGTGAGTTTTAACTTCAGGGTGTTTTTAGACTGATGTGCACCAGTTGTTGTGTTCTGTGTGTGGAGCACTTTTAAGGATTTTCTGTCGGGCAGGTCTAATGGTCACAAATTCCCATTCCCTTAGTGTCTGTTTGTCGGTGAAAGACTTTACTTTTCCTTCATTTATGAAGCTTAGTTTCGCAGGATACACAGGTCTTGGCTTCATTTATTCTGTTTATGAAGACTAAAAAGGGAACCCTGATCCCTGTGTCTTCAAGTGTCTCTGAGAAGAGAGGGTTGGTAGTCTGATGGGTTTTCCCTTGTGAGTTATTGATGCTTTCACCTCCACACTGGTGGGATTTCCTCCTTCACACTGGTGGGATTTCCTCCTTCACACTGGTGGGATTTCCTCCTTCACACTGGTGGGATTTCCTCCTCCACTCTGGTGGGATTTCCTCCTTCACACTGGTGGGATTTCCTCCTTCACACTGGTGGGATTTCCTCCTTCACTCTGCCTTTGATGGGGTTGATGACTGTAGGTTGTAAGGATGTACAATTTGCCAGGACTCTTCCAGGTATTCGATAATTAACTCGTGTCTGAATATCTGAACTTCTAGTAATACCAGCAAAATTACCTTCTATTATTCTCTCAAATAGATTTTCCATGTTTATTGCTTTTTTCTTCTACCTCAGGGATACCTATAATTCTTATATTATCTTTCTTTGCACAATCTCATACGTCTTGGAATGACTTTTCATTTTGTTTGTTCCTTTCAGCATTTTTTTTACTGACCAGGTTACTTAAAAATCCTTGTCTTCAAGTTCTGAAATGAATTCTTTCCTCTGCTTGGTCAAGTCTATTTAATCTTTCTGATGCATTTTGAAATTCTCCAATCGACTCTTTCATTTCTTCAAGTTCTGTTACCACATTTCTAACGATATCTCTTTAGTAAGTTTTTGCTCATGTCCTGAATTCTTTATTTTTGTTCTTTGTTTCTCTGAGATGGTTTTCTACCATCCCCTCAACTCAATTCATCTTACTTACCATCTACATTCTGAATTTCGTATTTGTCAATTCAGTAATTTCCTTTTGGGAGGATTCTTTGTTGGAGAACCATTTTTATTTTGGGGGGGTATTGAGACAGGCTTATTTTCAATACTGGTTGAAAAAAATGTCAATACTGGTTCCTGCTTATCTGGGGTCACATCTCAGAGATGAAAAAAGAGAGTGGACACGATAGCCCTGCTCTCCTCCGTGGTGACGTCTTGCACGGGGAAGATGAGGCTCCATCCCTGAGTGGAGCACTTGGCTGGGTGCTATTCCCAGGCCGCCCAGGCAGACAGGTGCAGATGAACCGTGAGCCTTCACAGGCTCCTCGGCTGCCTCTCCCTGGCTCTCCTGCGGTGTCACTAGGCCACTGTGGCAGGGCTGGCCACTGGTGCCACATGCACGCATAAGGTGACACTGGCTGGCGGGACAGGGCATGGATGCAGGTGGAGGTGGTCTGCTGGACATGTGGTGAAAGCACGCAGGTCTGGGCGCCTGAGGTGCCAAGGGAGGTCCCCGCGGTGTGCAGCACAGGCTGTAGCAAGTCCTCCGGATGTAGCAGCCCCACCGCTCATTGGGCACTGGACAGAGCAGGTCACTGGTGCCCAGTGGGCTGGTTGCTCCCAGCTCACACATAGAGTGAGTGGGAACACTCGGAGCCAGCAGGTTGTGGGGAGAGGTTCAGAATAGGACAGGTACTCACGCACAGGGGTAGGGGCACTGCATGGGGGCCCAGGGTGCACGCCTGGGAGATACCCAGGGTGTAGTCCCTGTGTAGAACAGGGCAGGTCCGTGGTGTACAAGCTGCCTGTATCCAACGACGGTGGCTGCCCTGGGTTTCATGCTCTCAGGGCGTTTCAGGCAGCGGAGTGACAGCAGTCCAGCGGCCCTGGCAGTGAGCAGTAGGTGCCGAAGTCTCCGGGCCTGTGCGCTACTCAGGTCCAGCAGGAAGTGCTGTTGTGCGAGAGAGACTGCTAAGGCCAAGCAGCGGGCACCAAGCCAAGGTCCCTGCTCTGTGCAGGGCCCCGGGGCAGTGTCTGTGCTGAGATACCCGTCACCTGCCCACAAGGTGAATTTAAGTGCCAGGATTCCCCGCTCCCTCTTTACTCAGCGGGAGAAAGGGCAAGGCACTGGTCAGAGTTTGACCACTGGACGGAGGGGGCATTAGGTGGCCGGACGCCCTGTGCTCTGGGCAGCCAGCCCTTCTCTCCAGAGCAGACCGCGGCCTCTGGTCGGTTGCGGAGTCCCGGAAAGGGCGGCCTTGGGTTTTCTCTCTTGTCTCTTTCCCGCACGCGAGGGAGGTTGCGGTCCCTGGCCACCTGCCCTCCTACCCAGCCACTGTCCCGCTCCGCCTTCTCTGCAGCCCCGGGCGCTGGTGCCCAGACGGTCAGTCCCAGTCCGCGGGGCGCGTCTCCGCGCAGCTTCCCTCCTGGCCAGGCAGCGCTGGGCAGGCGGCCTTGATTTTATTTATTCGTAGCACAGATTTCTGGGGAAATAGAGGGAATAGACCTTTCCTGCTTGACCCGCTGTCACCGTGAGAACCCGACGCACGTCTCTCATGTTAGATTATTTCATCTCTTCAAAAATTTCCTACACTGCGCACACTCTGAAAAGTCAGCTTCTTCACGCAACAAAATGCTTTTTGCTTATCAGTAGGGAGGTTGCCTATAACATTATTTTGTTCCTTTCAATGCTACGTAGCATGCCCTTATAGGAATATGCCTCAATATACCGTCATTTCTTGGATACTGAACATTTGGATTGTTTTTACCTTTTATTTTAATGAATAAAAGTTCCAGTGCACCAGTATTTGTGTACACACGTTATTTCTCTTATGTACAACGGCCAAGCCAACAGCAAGTGAGTGCTGAATTTCTAAAGAAACTACCAAACTATTCTCCAAAACACTTTTACTATTCCACCAGCCATATAGGAAAATTTCAGTTCCTCCAGATCCACAGAACAATTAGTATTGTTAACATTTTTGATTTGGGGGCATTCTAACGTATGTCAAATAGTCCTTTGTATCATTGTGGTTAAAATGCGTAATTCTATTGCTTGATACCATACATCTTCTTTTGGAAAGTTATTACTTGAGTTTACCCTTCTTACTTTGGTGCCTTCCTTTCTAATTATGGGATTGTAAGATGTTTGTAGTTATTCTGGATACAAAGTCCTTGTCAGATAAAGGCATTGCAAATAATTTTACCTGCCTGTCTTTTGCCTTTCAATTTTTTTAAGGATTTGATTTAAAGAACAAAAGGTTTGAATGTTTTTGAAGAGCAGTTTTTCAATTTTCCTTTATAGAACTTGAATTTTGAGTATTATCTAAAACTCTGGGCCTGCCTCAAGGTTGTGAAGAATCCCTGCATTTTAAAGTTTTCATTTGGACATGTGACCCATTTTGAATTTAATTTCCCCTTTTATTCTAGTTTCTCAGTTCATAAACTTAGATCATTGTTATTTAAAACTTTGAAAAATTTTAGTATAATTATGTAAGGCTATAAATGTCATTGCAAGAACCACTTTATATTTCACAAATTTGGGTATTTTCTGCCTTCATTTTCTTTCAGTTTGAATATTATTAAAATCTTTTGTGATTTTTATTTGGCTCATGATATACACAGAAGATCATTACTTAATTTACTGATATTTGAGTGTTTTCTTCATTTTTAATTTAATTTAATTGTCCCCAGAGAGGCTGGGCGCCCGTAGCTCAGTGGCTAGGGCGCCAGCCACATATATTGAAGCTGGCAGTTTTGAACCCGGCCTGGGCCTGCCGAACAACAAGGACAACTGAAACAAAAAAATAGCCGGGCGTTGTGGTGGGCACCTGTAGTCCCAGCTACTTGGAAGGCTCAAGCAAGAGAATCACTTAAGCCCAAGAGTTTGAGGTTGATGTGAGCTGTGACCCCACAGCACTCTACTGAGGGTCACATAGTGAGACTCTGTCTCAAAAAATAATAATAATAAAATAAAAAATAAAGCTACCTCATAGAGCTGTTTAGGATTATAAATAAAAATTTGGGGCTGGGTGTGGTGGCTCACATATGTAATCTTAGCACTCTCAGAGGCCAAGGCAGGTGGATTGCCTGAGCTCACAGGTTTGAGACCAGCCTGAGCAAGTGTGAGACCCGACTCTTCTAAAAGTAGAAAAAATAACCGGGCGTTGTGGCAGGCGCCTGTAGTCCCAGCTGCTTGGGAAGCTGAGGCAAGAGAATCACTTGAGACCTAGAGTTTGAGGTTGCTGTGAGCTGTGACGCCAGGGCACTGATGATTAGGTTGTCTGGTTTGCATTTGTAAGGTAAAGTCCAAGTGGCAGACGTACCCTTCAGGTTTCTTAGCATCACATGTACTCAGTACTAAGAAACCTTTCTTAATCATTCTCTTGATACAACTGAACTTGGTTGGTATTTTGTCCAGGTGTTTACTGCTAGTAGCTTATTAAGTCCCTGGCTTTTCCACTTGCCAGAGATTTTGTCATTTGAAGGAGTACTATGGCTATGCTCTAAGCATATCGAGTCTTAAAGCAGAGTTTTCCCCTCTTCTATACTTTGTTTTATATTTTTTGTTCAAATAAACCACCATTTATTTGGTGCCTGCTGTGAGTAAAGTTTGGTGAGCTGAGTCAGGGCTGGTCAGGAGAAGGTTTCCATCCTCATTTTATTATATGATACACGAGAAATCATGGATACATACAGTAAGTTAAAAAAATTGTGTGTTTGTACAGGAACTGCCACTTTCACCGTACAGAAAAAAGCTGGTGGAGCCAAAGCAGCAGTAAGAAAGGCTATGCAGTCTCCAGTTACCTTCCAAAATGGTAAGGGATAAAGAATAGGAAGTTCTTAGATTTAATACTACACTTTAAAAAATAATAAATCACTCTTAGATTTTCAAATATAGATTTCTTTTTTTTTTTTTTTTTTTTTTTTTAATAGAGACAGAGTCTTACTTTATCCCCATCAGTAGAGTGCCATGGCGTCATAGCTCACAGCAACCTTACACTCCTGGGTTCAAGTGATCCTCCTCATTCTCCTGAGTAGCTGGGACTACAGGTATCCCCCATGATGCCTGGCTAATTTTTCTATTTTTAGTAGAGATGAGTCTTACTCTTGCTCAGGCTGGTCTTGAACTTGTGATCTCAAGCAATCCACTTTCCTGAGCCTCCCAGAGTGCTAGGATTATAGAGGTAAGACACTGGGCTCGGCCTCAAATGTAGATTTCAGAATGAAAGGTGTGGCTATATACTGCAGTGGTTCAGAGACAAGACTTTGGAACTGCTTTCTGGAATTCTAGTTCACCACTTACTCTGTAAGCTTGAGCAAATTTCTAACCCATTTATGTAAGCCTCAATTTTCTCACCTATGAAACAGATTATAATAGTGAGGAGGTATGTAACTACCTTAGTAGATAGGAAGGACAACTGTTGTCCTTACATTATAGCTAAGGAAACTGAGGCTTAGAGAAGTTAAGTGACCTGCTCAGATTTCCTTAGAATAATAAATATAGTAGCTAACAGATATAGAACACTTACTCTATGCCAAGCATTGTGTTAAGACCTTGTGTGGATTATCTCACTTAAATCCAGTGAAGTCTATGGAGTTATCTCCATTTAAAGAAAAGAACTAAACTTGGTAGGGATGATAGGAAAGAGAAAACACTGATTTATATGTACTATTAAAATGATGAAAAATGTAATTAATCCTGCTATTCCTGTTTCCACTGTTACTTCCTTTCTTTGAAGATCCATCAGTTTACATCTCTCTTTAGCTATGTCTAATCTGCTATTTAACTCATCTGTTAAGATTTTAATGTCAATGGATTTCTTTTCTAAAAGGTCTATTTGATTCTTTTTTAATTCTTTCCTCTATGTATGTATTAAAACCCAAGCTTCTGGTAATTAGAATCAATTTGCCTCCTACAAGCATCATTCCCTGTGCTTTTATAATACCAGGTTCATTTATTTTTCTTTCTTTCCAAGTATCTTATTTTAATCTTCTGTAAAATAGTTTTTTCTAGTTACCGTATATACTCGAGTATAAGCTGAGTTTTTTTGGCACAAAATTTGTGCCGAAAAACCCGAACTCGGCACAAATTTTGTGCCGAAAAACTCGGCTTATACTTGAGTATAAACAGTAAGAGTACGCAATAGCTTTTTATTTCTTTTCTAAGTAAATAGCTAGCAGTGTCTAATTCAATGAGACAAAATGCCCCAAAATACGATGTTGCCTCCCAAAACAGTTGAAATTTATATATTATTGTTTTTGAAAGCTCTAAAAATTCAAGTTTTTGGTTTTGGGGATTTTCTGTGTTTTTGTTTTTGTTTTTTTTTGGTTTTTTTTTTTAAGTGCACCATGATCTAGCACAAGGCTTTGCCCATAGAAAGCCTTCAGTTATTTTCCCAAAAATGGTATATGACTCCAGGTTTCTAGCCTGAACGGTAGCTAAGTGGTAGCCTACGAATTGATATGAGGATCAGGGTTCCTTTTGAGAATGGTGGAGGTGATGGGTTTAGTTTTATTCAATTTCAGATTTCTCAGGCTCAACTGTGTGGCAATATACGTGAAGATCCTGCGTGCTACAGAGAAAGAAAACTTCCTGTCTGAAGGAAGCTGTGGGTTGCCAGCTCAGTTTCTACTATAGTGTTTCTTCTTGATATATCACTTACCTTTCACCCTAGAAAGGTTTGCCACCCACACTAGGACAGGAATACCCTATCTTGGAAAGCTTTAACATATGCTCAGTTTCATGGAATTTTTCTCATATTGTATTTTTATCTCAAGATTGTATATCCTGGATAAATCCTAGAGAAATTCATTATGATCTGAAAAGAAGGAAATTACAGACCCATCCCTGGGTAAGGCAAGGTGAGAGAAAGCCAGTGATAGATTCTCATGATTTGTAAATACCCCAGAGGGAAAAGTTTATCCTAAAATGCAGGACTGTTAGCCTGAATTTCAGCAGAATTGGTGGGTGTTTGATTTTGTCATTCTTTCTAGATGGCAATAATTATGTTCATTTGACGAAACAAGAACATTAAAGCCTAGATACCAAATTAATTGTAGTAGAGATAAAGTGGGATTAGTTGTCTATAGCCTTTGCTAATCTCTTGTCATATCCGAGTTTGTTCACATATGCATTCCTTCCTGTTCTGCTCCTAGATTTTTTTCAAAACACTTTTAAGAATTCCTGTCATTAACATTTACTGAAATCACCATTTTAACATGGAACCTTATTTGGCATCACAAATTACTGTGTGATGTCTTTAACTGGCAGAAAAAAATATCATATCTTTTTCAACCAGAGAGGAGCTCTCAATTGGATGTTAAGGTAGCAGGTACTACCAAATGATGGTCACTTTGTTTTCTTTCAGGCTCTTGGGGCTAATCAAAAGAAAATTCCCTAGCCCTCTTGTACTGCTGTGTCTACCCCTCCCTTTGGCACTAATCCAGAAGAAGCTTTTAGAAAGCTGCTGCCCTAAGGACCCAAGTCCTTTCATCTTTTACTTACAGATATAAAGATTATCTTAAGAGCATTCTGGGTACTATTCTCTCTTCACTCTAAAGAGTAGAAAGTTAATGTATCAGCTCAGGTTTTAGGGTAGATATCTCCATCATTTGGGCAAATTACATAGCCACTCTAAGCCTCACTTCCCTCATTTATAAAATGGGATAATATGATAACACTTTCCCCATCTGACTGTCACAAAGCATTCATTCAGCAACCATCCACTGAGCTCCTACTATGTACCAGGCATGAACAACACAAACAGCAGCACATAAAAAAGGGAGCGTGTGGCTGGTTAGGTGGAGCTACTTTAGCTAGAAGTCGGTAAAGTTTTCTTCGAGACAGTGATTTTGGAATGAAGATCTTGAATGGTGAAAGGAAATTGTCATATGAAAGTACAACGATTTCAGGTAGAAAGAACACTAAGTTTAGAGTCCTGATATACAAATAAACTTGGAATGACAGAAAAAAATCAGTGTAGATATGGCTCGGCACCTATAGCTCAAGCAGCTAAGGTGCCGCCACATACACCTGAGCTAGCAGGTTTGAATTCAGCCTGGGCCTGCCAAACAACAATGACGGCCTCAACCAAAAAATAGCTGGGCGTTGTGGCAGGTGCCTGTAATCCCACTACTTGGGAGGCAGAGGCAGGAGAATCGTTTGAGCCCAGGAGTTGGAGGTTGCTGTGAGCTGTGATGCTACGGCACTCTACCCAGGGCAACAGCTTGAGGCTCTGTCTCAAAAAAATAAATAAATAAAAATAAATCAGGGTAGATATGGTTGGAGAGATGGGCTAGTCAGGAGTGTCCAACCTTTTTTTCCCCTCTGCTCTTCATTGGAAGAGTAAGAGTTGTCTTGGACCACACATTAAATACACAAATGCTAAAAAAAGCTGATGAACAAGAAAAAGGTCCACACATACTTTTTATAATATCCTATACCATAGATAAGCAAGAAAAGTACTCACAAAATCAGCGTGCAGCCTACTGGCTGCAGGTTGGACACCCCTTGGCTAGATAATAGGCTAAGGCAAAGAAACGGATTTTACTCTGGATCCAGGGAGTTTATATTGCAGGGAATTAAGCAGGAAGACAATATAATTTGTGTTTTAGAATGTGTGGGAGAAAAAGAACAGAAGAAGGCAAATAAGGAGAGATTGTTTAAGCTAGTGTTATAATACTAGAAATGTGGGGAAAATCATTAGATTTGGGATATATTTTTTAGATTGGAAAATATGGATTGTTCTGTTTTGTTATTTTTTCTTTCTTTTTTTTTTAATCTATCTTTGGTGGAGGGATATATTTTGAAGACAGACCAATTAGGACTTGGCTAATGGATTAGGTGTGGTATGTATAAAAAATAAGAATGGCTTGGTGTCCATAGCTCAGCTGTTAGGGTGCCGGCCACATACAGTGGGGCTGGCAGGTTTGAACCCGGCCCGGCCTGCTAAACAACAATGACAACTACAACACAAAAAATTGCCAGGCTTTGTGGCAGGTGCCTGTAGTCCCAGCTACTTGGCAGGCTGAGGCAAGAGAATTGCTTGAGCCCAAGAGTTTGAGGTTGCTGTGAGCTATGATGCCACAGCACTCTACCAGGATGACATAGTGAGACTGTGTCTCAAGAAAAAAAAACAACAACTGGATTTTGACCTAGCCATACCCAGGATAGGGACATATAGGGGTAAAAATTAACAGTTTGGTTTTGGAAATGTTAAAGTTCAGATACTTATTGCATATCAAGAAGACATTTAGCTCTATGAGGCTAGAGCTACAGGATCAGGGGTGTCCTTCCTTTTGGCTTCTCTGTATCACATTGGAAGAAGAGTTGTCTTGGGTCACATATTTTGGGGGGTACCCATTAAATATACAAACACTAATGAAAGTTGATGAACAAAATAAAAAATTCCCATGCATAATTATTGTGACACCTGCCGCCACAAATAAGCAAAAAAGTCCTCATGTAATCCACATTGAGTCCCCAGGCCATAGATTGGACCGCACCTGTGTGAGATTTAAAGGCATAAATCTAAATGAGGTAAGCTAGGAAGAGTTGAGACATGTTAGAGGGCCGGGCACAGTGGCTCACACCTGTAATCCTAGCACTCTGGGAGGCTGAGGCAGGAAGATCCCTTGAACTCAGGAGTTTGAGACCAGCGTGAGCAAGTGTCTAAAATACTCTACTAAAAATAGAAAGATTAGCCAGGCATGGTGTCTTATGCCTGTAATCCCAGCACTGTGGGAGGCTGAGGAGGGAGAATTGCTTGAGCTCAAGAATTCGAGACTTGCCTGAGCGAGAATGAGACCCCAACTCATAAAAAAATGAAAAATCCAGCTGGGTGCTGCAGCAAGTCTCCGTTATCCCAGCAGTTTCGGAGGCTGAGGCAGGGGGATGCCCACAGCCTGAGTCTCAGGTTGCAGTGAGCTATGATGCCATTGCACTCTGCTCAGGGTATAGGGTGGGACTCTGTGTCAACAGCAACAAAAAAAAAAGCAAGGAAATAAAAAATAAAGTAAAAAATAAGCAAGGAAATAAAAAATTAGCTGGGCATTGTGGCAGGGGCCTGTAGTCCTAGCTGCTCGGGAGGTAAGACAGGAGGATTGCTTGAACCCAGTAGTTTGAGATTGCTGTGAACTAGACTAATGACATGGCACTCTAGCCTGGGTAATAGAGCGGGACTCTGTCTCAAGAAGAGAGAAGGGTGTGTTAGAGAACCCAAAGCCTGGGCCTGAGGTGCCCTAGTAAGTTCAAGGGGCCAAACATATGTAAAATACCTAGTGTGTACTAAGGGTCGGTGCGCTGTTGCTGTATTGGGTGCTTACTTTGTAGAGATGTCCTCATCTTTAAGTACATAGGTTGATAGAGCCATAGCAGGCCAGGGGGCCCAGGTCTCAGCATACTTACCTCTGTCCTCTTCCTCAGGGGGCCACATGAACTGCTTACTAGGGACTTGTGTTTACTTACCATCTTATCCCATGTCTTGGGAGGTCACCTTGTGAGGGGTAGACCATGCTGTATGTAACTGGCTTTGGAACATTAAGTGTGTTAGGTAGGGGACACTTCTCTACAGCCTTGTATAGAGAAGTCTTATTAGTTAATGGGTTTGCTAAGTTGCCTGTGGACACTAGCTAGGATGAAAGTTTCTTTTCAACAAATAGTGATATATGCAGTAAGGAGAAAGAGAGCATAATATGTTGTCACCACACTCACTCTGATGCCTGAGCCCAAACACAGATTGTAGGCACAAAGCTTAGGCAAAGATGCCTAAAGCGTTGCTCCTAAGAAACTTCCACAAGATTTTCCATAAAAGGCAAGAAAAGCCTAGCTCTCTGAGTTCACCCAAATTTGAAGTCAAGACCCCCACATTTCTGTTATATCTGTGGCCTCTCCTCCCTAGATTTTCTTGTCCTGGAAATCTATTATCATTACTTTTCAAATCCAAACAAGGCCGCATTCAATGACCACCTCACACACTGACAGGAATTGTTAGAACTCTAAAGTGAATGATATCCAGACCGTGAGATTTAAATATTAGGTAAAATGTGATTACCTTGTGATGACAAAAGTCACAATAAATTAGCAAATGAATGAATGAGTCAATCCCAATGTACTCTGTTCTTATCCCTTAAAAGATGCTAATGCTCCATGTCGTGGTCGGCAGTGTCCAAGAAAACGTGGGAATACTGGGCTTGCACCCCAAACCAAGCAGGTGTGTATAGAGTACGAGAGAGAGGAGACTGTAGTGAGTCCTTGGACATTACCCTCAGAAATCCGTAAGATCCTTCATGAAAGTCACAGTTCCCTTCTCCAGGTAAGTGTTGTTCCAGATTTTAGTTTATCTAGTGATTGCTCTGTGTGTTCAGCATTTTTCGTTTGTTTTGGGGGTATGTAGAAATACTGAAAGATTGTTTGAAATGTGATTCAAAAACATCTACTCTTTTGGCTTAGTTATCCAGCATTTATCCTTCAAAATTCTCCTTGACTTTGTAGTTTCTTTTTAACTAAAAAAGCAACAAAAACATAAAAACAGTCAATTTGTACTACAAGTATCAAAACCCATTCTGTCCACTTGTTAGATCTGGTGCCAGCATCTAGTTGTTTCTGATGATGTTCAGCGTGTTGTCAGTTGAGGTGTGCCAGGCAGCACAGCCCAGCTCCTTTCTTATATCCTTCAACTCTTTGATGCATGGGCAACTCTGGAATCTTTGGAAACCTTAGTTCATGTTCCATTTGTTTTTCTTAGGGGCTAGGATCACGATCACTGACTATTTTTTCAATTCAATAGGACTTGTCACCAACTGAAGAAGAAGAGCCAGTGCATCCTTTTGGGGCCACTGCCGTGGACAGCATTTCTGAGAGCACTGGCAGCATCCTCAGCAAGCTTGACTGGAGCGCCATTGAAGACATGGTGGCCAGTGTGTAGGCCACCATGAGCCTGTCTGCCCACTGTGCCCTGGACCTGTAAGACCTGGATATCATTTTGTTTCTAGGCACAGAGTAGCACCTCAGTAATATGGTTCTGAAAGATTCATGGTTTGAGAGAGAGAAGCAATGAAGAAAGTAATGTGAATTTACCACCTGTAGCCATATTGCCTGGATTAGCCATTTTAAGAGGGAAAATAAACATTTTCAATAATTCTGCCTTCGTGGGGAAAGACTTGTTTAATTATAAATGTATTATATGTTTTTGCATTTAATTCATCATCATTAATTTTAAAAAGTGATAATTAACCTTTTAGCCAAGTTTACATATTTAGACCACTTTCAATAAAAACTCTTTATCTCACCACCTCTTCTACTATTCTCTGAGTTTTGAGAAACAATATGGGTGCACCTGGGAGGAAAAAAATCCTTTCATTGAGGAAAAAACAGTCTCACCTGAGAAATTCAATAATGATTTCTATTTAAAACATATCCTAAAATTCACCTATGTAGGGCTTGGACTAGGCATGAAAGAAAAAGGAGCTGCTGCTTCCTGCCTATTCTGAACTTCTAAATAAGCTGAGTTTCATGCAGGACAGATCATCTGTCTTCTGCAGAAGGAAATCTTCTGTCTTCTATAGCCTGATAGCTTTTGAGGAAGAAACAGGGATGGATGGTTTAGGTGAGAACGTAAGGAAATATGACTCCTGTCTCTAGAATGTTCATCTTAATTTTGTAAAAGCAATGGTACAGAGACCAGATTAATTTTTTTTTTTTTTTTTTTTTTTGAGACATAGTTTAAATTTGTGGCCCCCAATAGAGTGCCATGGTGTCACAGCACAAATCAAACCTAAAAATCTTGGGTTCAAGACTACCGGTGCCCACCACAACACTTGGCTGTTTTTAGAGACGAGGTCTTACTCTGGCTCAGGCTGGTCTCGAACCAGTGAGCTCAGGCAATCCACCCACCTCGGCCTCCCAGAATGCTAGGATTACAGCTGCGAGCCACTGTGCCCAGCCCCATATTAATTTCTGGTACTCTACCCTAACAAGATTATAGCTTTGAGATAATTTTTATGAGAATTGACTAAAAACCAGGAACCTTCAACCATTTGTCATGTGGAACAAAAAAAGGAATACAAAGAGCCATAGCAATCCTAAGCAAAAGGGAACAAATCTGGAGGCATCACATTACCTGATTTCAAATTATACTGAAAGGCTATATAATAACTACAACAGCAATGGTACTGGTATAAACGTAGACATGGGCAATATAACAAACTAGAGAACCCAGAAATAAAGCCAAATACGTACAACAACTGAGGAAAACAAACACCAAAGGAGACAAAAACACCCTGGGGAAAGACTGCTTTATTCAATAAATAGTGCTGGGGAAATTGGATAGACACATGCAGAAGAATGAAACTGGATCTCTATTCCCCACCATACACAAAAATTAATATAAAGACTTAAATGTTTAACATTAGCTGAGCGTTGTGGCAGTTGCCTGTAGTCCCAGCTACTTGGGAGGCTGAGGCAAGAAAATTGCTTGAGGTTGCTGAGCTGTGATGCTCTGACACTCTAACACCAGGGCGACAGTTTGAGACTCAAAAAAAAAAAAAAAAAAAAACACGGCGGCGCCTGTGGCTCAAAGGAGTAAGGCACCGGCCCTATATACCAGAGGCAGCGGGTTTAAAACCACCCCCAGCAAAAAAAAAAAAAAAAAAAAAGACCTGAAGCCATAAAAATTTTAGAAGAAAACCTAGGAAAAACTATCCTCAACATTGGTCTAGGTAATGAATTTATGTGTAAAATCCCCAAAGCAAATACAACCAAGACAAAAGTAAATGGCCAGAAGCAGCCCTTGACATGGGGCTCCAATTTGGCTTCTGTGGATGCTAGATTCTTTCCTTCTCAGAAGGAAGTCATTTAAAATTTGAAATACAATACAAGAACTTGTGTTTGGTAGGGTCTGGAGAAAAGAAAGGTATTGTACCTAATTAGTACTTGCAGGCAAATAAAAGATAACGCTTTCCATAGAGTGAAAAGAAATGGACTGTGTGAGTAGGTAGCAGCTGTAGGTGTGGGGCTCTACCAGGGGCACATGATCTGGGGATGGAGGAGAGACAGTCCTTTTTCAAAAGAAAGTATTTCAGTTGTGTTTATTAAATTAAAAAAAACTCAGTGTCCCTAATCTGTAGCAGAATTTAATTACTATGTTAAAAATAAAGTTACATATTTTCCCCCTTAAAAAAATAAATGGGACTGAATTAAACTAAAAAGCTTCTGCACAGCAAAAGGTATAATCAACAGACTAAAAGACAATCAATATTCACAAGCTATACATTTGACAGTCGTCTAATACCTAGAATCTATGAGGAAATCAAGCAAATCATCAAGTAAAAACAAATAACATGATTAAAACTTGGGCACAAACACGAACATTTTTTCAAAAGAAGAGAAAAAGCCAAGAAACATGAAAAAATGTTCAACATTGCTAATCATTAGGGAAATGCAAACTAAAGCCACAATGAGATAGACACCACCTTTCCCCTGTCAGAACAGTATTATTAAAAAGTCAAAAAACAATAGATGCTGGCATGGATGCAGTGAAAACTGAATGTTTACACATTGTTGGTGGGAATGTGAATTAGTACAACCTCTATGGAAAACAGTATAGATTCCTCAAAGAACTAAGAGTAGATCTACCATTCTATCCAGCAACCCCAATCCTGGGGATCTTCCCAGAGGAAAAAAAGTCATTTTATTAAAAAAAAATCACCTTTGTCCATATGTTTATCACAGCACAATTCACAGTTGCAAAGATAGGGAATCAACTTAAGTGCCGTCCAACCAATCATTGCATAAAGAAAACGTGGGTAGTACACACACACACCATGTAATACTACTCAGCCAGCCATCAAAAAGAATAAAACAATGTCTTTTGCAGCAACTTGGATGCAGCAACTTAAAATACATTATTTTAAGTGAAGTAGCCCAAGAACAGAAAATCAGATACATCTTCTTGTTTGTAAGTGGGAGCTAAGCAATGGGTATCCATGGTCATATAGAGTGACTTAATGAACACTAGAGACTCAGAAGCGGGAGGACGTGAGGAGGGTTTGGGATGAAAAATTACCTATTGTGTACAATGTCCACTATTCAAGTGATAGGTATATTAAAAGCCTAAACTTCACTCTGTGATTCAGCCATGTAACAACAGCCAAAAAAAAAAAAAGAAAACACCACTCGAATCCCCTAAATCTATTTAAATAAAGATAAAAATTTTTATAAAATAAAGGTACCTATTTTGAGACCCAGTACAGAATATTTGCATCTACCCTACCTACAGGGAGACAAGAGTTTCATTTTGTCACCCTGGGTAGAGTGCTGTGGCATCATAGCTCACAGCAACCTTAAACTGTTGCTCAAGCAATTCTCTTGCCTCAGCCTCCCTAGTAGCTGGGAGAATAGGCTGCCACAACACCCGGCTGTTTTTAGAGGCGAAGTGTTGCTCTCTCCAACCTATGAGGTCAGGCAATCCACCCACCTCAGCCTCCCAGAGTGCTAGGATTACAGGTGTGAGCCACTGTGCAGACCTTACCCTGCCTAGAGTTTTTAAAATGAAGAAAAAAAATTGTCCCATGATTATGAGATTCTCTGTACAGGATTCATTCTTTTGGTGCCCCACCCGTAGATCTCAGCTTTGAACTCTGATCCCTGCCTCCGCAGATCAGTGAAAGTGCTATGGGCTGTTTGGACTGTAGCTCACAGCACTAGAGTCAGGGTGATACTCCTAAGCAGAGAGGCATTCATGACACCCACTTCGGGAGCTCAGAGATCAGGGATCACTGTCTTGTGCTGTATTTCATCCAATATCTGAAAGAAGTTTCTCACATATATTGTGTCTAATTTTATGGTTAAGGCAGATGAGTTAGTCAGGTACCAGTTACTCTTTGTCTCTGAATTTTATGTGTATATACAATTAACTCAAACATAGCGAAAGAAAGAGGGCAGAGATATTAGCAGAGGGCTTACAATCCTAGAAGGTATTCAGTTCTCTATCTTCAAAACACTGAGATCTGACAGCTTTGCTTAGTGTGTCTGAACATTGAAAAAAAACCTCCAAATGTGTGTTTCAGACCATCTGCTTGTAAGCAAAGGTTTAGACTTTATGTCCTTTATGCTTGAAATAAAAGCAGTTTCTATAGGTTTTTAGTGCTTAAACCATGCTCAAGAACACCTCTAAATATCAGAAAGCTCACCCCAATTCAGTTTTCCCAAATTGATTTTTGTTTTCCTCATATTCCCCCCCCCCCCGCTTGAACCCAACCAACCAGCCTCAGTGTGTGTGGCCGGCACGCTTACTCACTGAGCTATGGGCACCGAGCCTGTTTTCTTCCTATTTTTATTAGAAATTATGTATAGTGTGTCACTAAAACAAATCACACCTGAGTGTCTTACTATTTATTTATTGCAGCTTTTTGGCCAGGACTGGGTTGAACCCACCACCTCTGGTATATGGGGCTGGCACCCTACTCCTGTAGCCACAGGCACCGCCCATTGTCTTACTATTTATTCTGGCCGAGTTTGGAATCTGCCAGCAGAGCAAGCTCAAATGCAAAGTTTCTTTCAAGAAATTAAATCCACAGACCTGATTTTGGCTTGGCACCTGTGGCTCAAGTGGCTAAGGCACCAGCCACATACACCTGAGCTGGCAGGTGCAAATCCAGCCCAGGCCCGCCAAACAACAAGTGACGGCTGCAACCAAAAAACAGCCGGGCATTGTGGCGGGTGCCTATAGTCCCAGCTACTTGGGAGGCAGAGGCAGGAGAATCGCTTTAGCCCAGGAGTTTGAGGTTGCTGTGAGCTGTGATGCCACAGCACTCTACCCAAGGTGACAGCTTGAGGCTCTGTCTCAAAAAAATAAACTAAAATAAAATAAAATAAAATAAAACCACTGATTTCAGCCATATTTTCTCACTTCAGCACCCCCTGTTTCTAGCCTATAGCCAACAAACATGAAAAAATGTTCAACATTGGGCAGTGCCTGTGGCTCAAGGAGTAGGGCACTGGCCCCATATCCTGGGGGGTGGGGGGGTGGGTTCAAGCCCAACCCCAGCCAAAACTGAAAAAAAAAAAAAAAAAGTTCAATATCACTAATCATTAGGGAAATGCAAGTTAAAACCACAGTAAGATACCTCCCTAGCCCTGCCAGATTGACCATTACTAAAGAGTTACAAAACAATTGGTGTACTCAGTAGATGTCTAAGTAATGACAACCATACAGCTTATACAATTTCCCATTTCTCAACAATTAACAGAATTATCGTGTACTGTGTTTTATGTTCTGCTTAGCTTTTCTTTTAGAAACCTGACATGAAAAGGAAAGTGCACTGGATAATTGGGCAGAAATGCCAGTGATAGCCTTCCAGAGCTCTGCTTCCCTGACATATTGCTCACATACTGACTATTCATTTGTGTTCAGTGTCTGACTGATAAAACACTGAATCAGAGACCACCGAGGAGGCTGGTTTGGAATATAGCAAGAAGTGGTCCAGCTTGTTCCTATAGGTGGGTCTGGGGTCAACTTCTGTGGTAGGAGATGCCTTGCTGAAGGGAAATTTTTTACATAGGAGTTTTTTTTTTTTAAATGATACTAATTTTAAAACAAACATTTAAAGTATGTTCAAAGGTAGTAAATGTATTCATAAAAACAAGCTACTTAAAGCAAACTCCGGATTGAGAATTTTTTTTCTTTGAGACAGAGTCTCACTATGTCACCCTCAGTAGAGTGCTATGGCGTCACAGCTTACAGCAACTTCAAACTCTTGGGCTTAAGTGATTCTCTTGCCTCAGCCTCCTAAGTAGCTGGAACTACCGACACCCACCATGATGCCCAGCTATTTTTTTTGTTGTAGTTGTCATTGTTGGTTAGCAGGCCTGAGCTGGATTCTAACCCACCAGCCCTAGTGTATGTGGCCGGCGCCTTAAACACTGGTCTATGGGCGCTGAGCCTGAGAATTTTAGTGGCAGCCCCCACCTCTCCACCCAACATATACGTATTGGCTTTGTTTTAACCACATTTCCAAAAGGGAGTGCATGTCAAGATGACGTCCATCACCACATATCTGACTCACATAGACGAGAGCCAAGAGGGTCCCACTCTCTGCAACAAGCTATTAAAACACTCCTTTTGCTACCTGTACTCAGTCCAGAAGACTCCATTTGGAATTATTTTATAGTTCCTGTTATTTGTGATGTTACGGAAAAGTAAATTACCAATATTCACAAGGTGATAAGCTGTAAAAGACAAGTTTGTTTCCTTTTGTTTTTTCTTTGTTTTTGAGACAGTCTCACTCTGTCGCCTTGCGTAGAGTGCTGTAGCATCATAGCTCACAAAAACTTCAAACTCTTGAGCTCCAGTCATCCTGCCTCAGCCACCCAGATAGCAGGAAATACAGGTGCCCATCCCACCAGCTATTTATTAGAGAGGGTGGTCTCACTCTTGCTCATGCTCGTCTAAAACTCCTGAGCTCAGGCAATCCACCCGTTTCAGCCTCCTAGAGTGCTGGGATTACAGGTGCCAGCCACCTGGCACCTGTAATCCCAGCACCCAGGCTGTTTCCTTTTATAATTTATAATCTGGAAACACCCAGGCTGTTTCCTTTTATAGCCTGGGAACACCCAGGCTGTTTCCTTTTATAATTTATAATCTTGTTAACAATACATTAGGATCATTTAATAAAAATAACCATTTGCACAGTAACTCAAAAACAGCTACCAGACAATAATGCAGTAATCAACCACTATCAGAGAGAATAGGTCCTCTCATTTGAGTCCCCTGGCAAGCCCATGTATATCCTGAACTTTGAGAGCATCTCTGTCCTGAATGATGGTGAAGCATTCAAGTAAAAGGTAAGGAATTATAGGTGTTAGTTTCTGAGAGATACTGATCCAAAGGAGGTTCAGTAGTAGCCCCACTCCTCCAGTTCACTCCAATAGTGAGATGTTCCTAGAACAACCAGCATAGTTTCCTTCTGAGGAGTTGGGACAATTCATTGGTCTCAGGATTCAGGTCTCATAACACATTCTTCCACATAAAAAAAGACTTTGTCACTTTGTACTTGGTTTACAGTTGTTTTGCATAAGCATCCAACTTGTAAGCTGCCTGTCCAAGAGCTGCTAACTGCTCTTCAATGACATCGGTCTGATCTAGGTAAGGCTTTAGTGCAGCATGCTTCTGGGGTAAGTGCTACTAATGCTGATAGCAATATTTTTCATTTCACGATACTTTAAGCTGGTTAGTTTATTTCTATTTTCCAGGAGCTTATCATCTTCACTGGTGGCCTTCTGTTTCCCAGCAGTTAAGTGTCCATTTTGAGAACACGTCCTGGCAGAGCTTGATGATGTCAGCTTCAGCAAGCTCCTTTGCTTCCTCAGCTGTTGCTACCTGTCATGCTTGGCACTGCGTTGCTTATTAGTAAGAATTTGAAAATGATTTCTAGACAAATACAGTGTATTAATAGTTTTTATTCCTTCTCTCCACCCAATAAACAAATAAAGGATTTTTTTTTGCTTTTAATTTTTTTTATTAAGTCTTTTGTACATAGATCATAAATACATTTATGCCCATTTCAGTGTGTTGATTATTTGTACAGATTGGAGTGCTTACATCATACTAATCAGCATAGCTTTCACCTCATTTACCCAATTATAACATTAGGACATTTGTGTTCTACACATGATAGAACCAACTTGTACTTGTAGTGTGCTCCATAGTTGTGGTCTCCCTACTATCTCTTCCTCTCCCTCCCCTTCACTCCTTCATCATAGCCTTAAGTTGTGTTTCATTTTTCATATGCAAGTATGAGTTATTATAAATTGGTTTCACAGTAGTACTGAGTACATTGGATACTTTTTTCCATTCCTGAGATACTTTGCTAAGAAGAATATTTTCCAGCTCCATCCATGTAAACATAAAGGAGGTAAAGTCTCCATTTTTTACTGCTGCATAATATTCCATGGTATACAAACACTCAGGAGTTTTTTGTTTTTTTTTGAGACAGAGTCTTACTTTGTCACCCCCAGTAGAATTTTGTGGCATCATAGCTTACAGAGCCTCAATCTCTTGGGCTGAAGCAATTCTCTCACCTCAGTCTCCCTAGTAGCTGGGACTACAGGCATCCACCACAATGCCCAAAAATTTTTAGAGGAGGGGTCTCACGCTTGCTGAGGCTGGTCTTGAACCTGTGAGCTCAGGCTATCTACCTGCCTTCCAGAGTGCTAGGATTATAGGCATGAGCTACTGCTCCTGGCCCAAGAATAAAATAATTTTAAAAGTATATAAGTCAACACAAATAAAGATAATTGGAAATGAGATTAATACTGCATGAAAGATTTTAGCAATTTTTAAAAGATAGGCTGGACCCAAATATACCACAAGACTATGGGGAAAGGACCAAGGAAGGGGAAGGGAGGGGGGAGGTTTGGGTGGAGGGAGGGTAATGGGTCGGGCCACATCTATGGTGCATATTTTTATCTATAATAAAAAAATAATAATAAAAAAAATAAAAGATAGGCTGGTTGAGATGGCTAATGCCTATAATGTTAGCACTCTGAGAGGCTGAGGTGGAAGGATCCCTTGAGCTCAAGAGTTTAAGATAGTCTGAGCAAGAACAATACCCGTCTCTACTAAAAAATGCTAAAATTAGCTGGGTATTGTGGTGTGCCGCTATAGTCCCAGCCACTCAGGAGGCCAAGACGGGAGGATTGCTTGAAGCCAGGAGTTTAAGATTGTTATGAGCTAGGCTGATGTCATGGCACTCTAGACTGGGCAATAGAGTGAGACTGTCTCAAAACAAAACAAAACAAAACTTTTTACAAGGCAGCAAATGAAGAAGCAATGAGTATAAGAGGGTGGAGGAAGCCATAACAAAATTCGTGCAAAAGGTAGTGATAAACAGTGAATTTGAGACTCAGAACTAATGAGGACAAAAAGAGACATGGTTTAAAGCCAAGTATAGTTATTTGTGCCTGTAGCCCCAGCTACTTGGTAGTTTGAGGGAGGATGGCTTGAGGCCTCAGGCTGTAAGTGCAAGGTTGTAGTATAGTATGATCACACCTGTGAATAGATACTGCACTCCAGCCTGGGCAACATAGCAAGATCCTATCTCTTAAAAAAAAAAAAAAAAAGGAGGGGGCATATTGAGACAATTGTGGTTTTAAGTCTGTATGTACAACAGTTGTAACTTCTCATCTCTGCAACCTTTGTGCAAAGAATTCATAGTAGTTATGTCCCAGGCAGAAGTCCAGTCTCCCATCTGATCCATGTTCTAATGTGCAGAGGTCTGAAAACAAGCTTAGTCCCCTTTCTTGTGTGTATATGTGTGTGTGTGTGTGTGTGTGTGTATGTATGTGTATTTTTTTTTTTTTTTTAAATACAACCTGCCCATATGTTTACATGATTTACATGATTTGTTGGTTTCTTTTCTGTGACACTGGCAGTGTGGCAGTTGCAAAGCTGTAACATAGATCTTATGACATATAAAGCCTAAAATATTTACTTTCTGGCCCTTTCCAGAAAAAAGTTTACTGACCGCTACCCTGGAGTAGAGGAACTCCACCTATATACTCAGAGCTTGAATAAATGTCTTAGAATCTTGCTCTGAAATGTAAATGGACGGTTAGGCATTAAAAGATGCAAGGATAAAACCCTCATCTTGAAAGGGAGACTCCAAATTAAATAGGCAAAATAATAAAGAAAGTAAATCTTATAGAAATAGAAGAAATTATTTTTAAAAGTGGTTTAAAATAATTAGTACACTCAGGCAATGGCAAAAGGAACTTTGTCCTCTCATTTCTATGGGGGTATTACTATTGAAATAAAGGGAATTTATATTTCTGATTGTTGAGTGGCAAGAATTCATCTGTTGTTTCTTTTCTTTTCTTTTCTTTTTTTTTTTGAGACAAGGTCTTACTTTGTTGCCGCAGTAGAGTATCATGGCGTCATAGTTCACAGCAAACTCAGATTCTTGGGTTCAAGTGATTCTTTTGCCTCAGCCTCCCAAGTAGCTGGGACTATAGGCACCCTCCACAATGCTTGGCTATTTTTAGAGATGAGGTCTTGTTCTGGCTCAGGCTGGTCTTGAACCTCTAAACTCAGGAAATCCACCCACCTCAATCTCCCAGAGTGCTAGGATTACAGGTGTGAGCCACTGTGTCTGGCTGTTTCCTTTTTAATTTTTTTTTTGAGACAGAGTTTATGTCGCCCTCAGTAGAGTGCTGTAGTGTCACAGCTCACATCAACCTCAAACTCTTGGGCTTAAGTGATTCTCTTGCCTCAGTCTCCCAAGTAGCTAGGACTACAGGAGCCTGCCACAAGGCCTGGCTATTTTTAGAGATGAACCAGTGAGCTCAGACAATCCACCGGCCTTAGCCTCCCAGAGTGCTAGGATATTCAGGAGTGAGCCACCGTGCCCAGCCTGACTTTATTTTCTGTTCCTATTCTTGGGGCTTGATAAATGAGAGGCAGCAATTTCTCTTTTGGTAAGCTAAGTAGACATGTATCAGACACCTTGCAGAATACTTTACCTACCTTTTGGGCTACAAGGCAGCAAGCTTGATTGTAGTTACATATTCAGGCTACAGATCTCTGTTCTGGTTTTACTGGCAATAAAACTGTTTATCTCAATCTGTCTGATTCTAGCTTATATTTCTAATCAGAACTCCAAGGAGCTAGGAATATGATTTCTTAGCCTACTTAAAACGTACCACATGGTATGTTGGCTAGGACTTGAGCTCAGGCTTCCAAATGACAAGTGAGAATTCTACTTTTTTTTTTTTTTTTTTTGAGACAGTCTTAAGCTGTCACGCTCAGTAGAGTGCTATGGCATCAATGCTCATAGCAACCTCAAACTCTTGTGCTTAAGTGATTCTCTTGCCTCAGCCTCCCATGTAGCTGGGACTACAGGTGCTTGCCACAACACCTGGGCTGGGTTTGGACCCGCCAGCTCAGTATATGTGGCTGGCACCTTAGCTGCTGAGCTACAGGCGCCAAGCTAAGAATTCTACTTTCTAATCTGAGAGGTAGGAGAGATGTTACATTCATAAAATAAGTTACTATATGGAGTAATATATAGCAGAGTACTCAGAGAACAAGAAAAAACATCAACATTTAAAATATAGCTGAATTAAATTTAATAGAAGAGTTAGAAAATAATGTTGAAAAATTCTCAAAAAAGACAGAGCCAAAAAAACAAAGGAAAAAGAAAAACCGGGCAAAAAAACTGAGTAAATCAGTCCAGTAGAAATAATAACTAACAAAACAAAACAAACAAAAAAAAAACTTCAAAGAGGATAAAGCAACTAAAAGGGAAGAAATTATTAAAGAAAATTCTCCAGGACACAGATTAGTCTGAAACATGCCCTGCAAAATATATTTTAAAGAGAGATCATTATTAAGGGGCATCATTGTAAAATTTTCAAATACCAGAAATACAGGCTGGTGGCTCATGCCTATAATACCAGAACTTTGAAAGGCCAAGGCAGAAGGTTCATTTGAGGCCAGGAGTATAAGACCAACCTGGGTAACATAGTAAGACCTTGTCTCCACAAAAAATAAAAAAAAATTAGCTGGGTGTGGTGGTGTGCATCAGTAGTCCTAGTTACTCTGGAGGCTGAGGTGGGAGCATGGGAGCTTTAGCCCAGGAGTTTAAGGTTATAGTGAACACCTTTGCATTCCAGCCTGGGTGACACAGTGTTTGTAGTCATTTCCTGTCTCCACTACTGGAAGGAAAGCTTATTGCCAATAAGTCCAGCAGAACTCATAGTAGGTTCTCAGCAAGTACCTGTCAAATGGTAACATCTGCAAAAACTAAAAATAATATACCAGCATCAATATCAAATGATCTCTAAGACGATCTGTTAGTAAAGCAGGCAAAAAGAATAACCCAATGTTTTAGCCCAGAAAAGGAGTACAGAATCTAGCTTGTGACTCTTCCATCTCTTCAATGCCTAACTTCACCTCTTCACTTTACTAAATTCATTTCCAAGATCACACTTTGTACCTTGCACCCCCAAACCTCACACATCCCTTTCTCTATCATCCTATTATTCCACTTTTGCTATGCTCATTGTACTTGCTCTTCCACTTCATGAAGACTTCTGAACCTTGATTCTCCCATTTTCTCCCCATCATGCTCTTCAACTATACCCCCAGCAATCTCCCAATTCTGCTCAATGACAGGCTCAATTCTTCTTGGGTAGCTAGGCACTACCAGAGAAAAATAACACAATCATGCAGTTGGACACTACAATTCTCTGTATTTCAGCAAGACAATGATTTTTCTGAACCACAACCCTACGTATATCACACCCTGTTTAAAACCTTCCAAACTCTGGAATGCTGTATAGCAGGAGCTTTATTAGCTGTTTCTCCAGCTTCACTTTTCAGAATTTCAGAACTCATCTTGTCCTCCTTCCCGCCTTGCCCCTGTCCCTAAGATTTTCATTCATTTCTTGGCTCCGATCTGGCTTCTGCTCTCATGCTCTGTGAAACTACTCTCTTAAAGTTAAAATTAACATCTGAATGGCAGATCTAAAATTTTTCAGTCTTGCTATTACTGTTGAATTTCATATGTCACTATCTACTTCATGAAACTTTCTGGCCCCGCGGTTTCCACATTCTTCTCATAGTCCTCTAATCACTTTTCCTGTCTTCTCCACCGTATCGGTAGCGTCCAAAATCCTTCTTTGGCTCTGTGCTGTTCTTTTACCTATACAACTTATATGCTATTGACTCTCAAATACAGCCCAAGTCCAGGCTTCCCCCTCCAAGAGATACCTGTGTATATTACCACCTTCTGGCTATCATCTGAATGCTCCACTGGTACCCACTCTCAACATATTTCACTTCACTTTAACAAGTCAGTCACTTAAGCCAGAGAAAGCTGATAGCTATCCTTGACAATTGTATTTTCAATTACCCCATTTAGTCAACTGTCAAGCCTTGATATTTTTCTTTTTTTTTTTTTTTTTGTAGTTTTTGGCCAGGGCTGGTTTGAACCTGCCACTTCCAGTATATGGGGCCAGTGTTCTATTCCTTGAGCCACAGGCACTGCCAAACCTTGATATTTTTATTTCCTAATACATTTGCAATCATGCCAATCTTTTCTCCATCCCTACTGACACTCTCAAATCTATTCTTTTCTATGTAGCGGCCAGAGTGAGCATTCATTAATCCTGTGCTTAAAGGCACTTCAATTGCTTACACATTAAAATGATCAAGTTGCATAATTACAACATTGTTAGTTATCAAAATTGCACACTTATGCCTCTACTTTCGGTAGGTTCATCTTTTGTTTTTGTTTGTTTCAAAAAAAAAAGATGAGCCTACCAAAAGGAGGTAGGTTTTGATAACTAAGAATCTGTGTGGCATCAGCCTAGCTCACAGCAACCTCAAACTTCTGGGTTCAAGTGATCTTCCTGTCTCAGCCTCCTAAGTAGCTGGGACTACAGACGCTTGTGGCCACAACGCCTCGCTAATTTTCCTCTTTTTAGCAGACAAGATCTCAGACTGGTGGTCTCAAACTCAAGCAATCCTCCCACCTTGGCCTCCCAGAGGGCTAAAATTACAGGTGTGAGGCCACTGTGCTTGGCCTATCTTTTGACATTATACTAAATATGCCCCACTTCTTCTATGCACTATGCTGTTCTCACTTTCAGAATTCCATCTTCCATCTCCCCACCTATCCTACATTCTGATGATTTAAATATATATACACACACATATAAAACATAATTATGGCCTTCTTTAAATAAGTTCCCACATAATATGCTAAGTGATTTTATTGATCAAACTTCATTTTATACTGGTTTCAAAAACATGGTTTCAGAATATGGCTTCTGACTTCCAAGTTAATACTTATTTTACTTATTCAAGTTTTAGTTTTCTACATCAAGCCAGGTGATAAAGAAAATAATCAAAATAAAAAAAACTGCATTTTCCCTTCAGTTTCTAGGATGGCAGGCATAACAAAATCCGAGAATATAAAAGTAGATCTTTTGAAAAGGTATAGAAAAAAATCAATACAATTTAGTCATTAAGTAGCCTTCATGAAGATCTTAACAATTATTGAGATTGTATAAGGACTTTCCAAAAAGAAATCTTCCTCATAAGAGTAACTTATCTTGGAGATAAAAGCCCAGTGCTGCTCTTGACTCTTGCACTAGGTACGTATGCAGCTTGAAGTTATCAACTCTTTGAGCCTCATCTTCACCTTCTTAAAAAAGGAAGATTTGGGTCAGAAAGTCTCTAAATCTGAAATCCAGGAATTCCCAACACAGGTCACATAGAAGTGGGTAGGGGTGACCAGGAAACCCTTGAAATTTTATGCCCAATTTTGGATATGAATTTATCCCATTTTCTAAGGAGAGATTTCATTAGATTCTCAAAGGGGTTTATGAATTCCACAGTGGCCAAAAACATCTGGATTAAATGATTTCTCAGGTCCCTCATATTGCATGATTCTGTAATTTTTAGAATATGGAGATTCGTTACTGGTTTCAGTTTTACAACAAACTTAGGTCATAATGACTTATTTCTATTCTTTGTTTGAGGACCTAACTCTAGTAAGGTTAAGCCAACATTACATTTCTGGGCAAATCATAATCAAAACAAACTTGACACAGCCATTTCTTTCTTAGTAGAAGAAAGGCCAACGCAAAGGGTGAGGATACCATATTTGATGAAGTAACATAAAATAACTTCTCATTTCCCAAGTTCTATGTGGCTGAGTTTAAACAATGACCGAAAAAAAGTCACAAGTAAAAAGATAGAGGCAAAATTCCATTCAAAAACTATCTCTAAGCTATATAATAAAAATAATCAGAGCCTATAGTCCACTTATTGCAAGCAGCATGTAACACAAAAATTTACTAACCAACAAAGAAAATTTGGTGCATCCTAGGCATCCAGGTAAACTTCCATTGCCTTTTACTTTATAATCTTCCACCTCCTATTCCATGTGTGGCATTTGCCAACTCAAATTAAAAAGATTGGGGAACCTGTGCCTCAAAGTAACATGTGGCCCTCCAGATCCCCAAGCATGGATCCTCAATCAAATACAAAGTTCACAGAACGAAGTCCTCTACTAAAAGGATTTGTTCTGTAAAATTTAGATTCAGTTGAAAGGCCACACTCAAGGATGCAGAAGGCTTCATGTGGCCCCATGGCTGCAGGTTCCCCACCTCTTATAATCTTTCTAAAAAGTGGACCTTCCTCCTTACTTCATTATTTTTATAATAGTTATACAGGCTCAAGCATCAATACTCATGAATTTGGAAGAAATCCAATACATCTCATACCTACAATAAATTCAGGTAAGGAAAGAAGATTAAAACCCAGAAAATATTGTGAATCCTGTTTAAAATCAGCTATTTTCTCGAGAACACAAGGAAAAACAATTTAGTTTCATCAAAAAAATTTTGCAAGAAGAAATGTCTAGAGAATGACTGAAAAAGGTATGACCTTAATGAGAAAGTTATAAATTTGAACACTTACTGGATATTTGATATCAAGGATGTATTAACATTTAAAGATAACATTTACATAGATGAAAATAATGATGTTTGGGATTTGTTTAAAAAAAAATAAGAGGAAGGGGATTCTATAGGGGGCAGCTCATACAAGTTTGGTCAGAAATTCAGAATGAGTAAAGGGGAAATGGAGCTTTCCATAACAAAAAAGTTAAAATAATTTTAAAAATTATGAGAATCTGGTGTGCACACTGCTCTGCGCAATGAGCCATATACAAAGGGGTTTTAAACAACAAAGGCGAGTGGCTTGGCATCTGAAGCTTAGTGGTTAGGTTGCCAGCCACATACACCAGGGTTGGTGAGTTCAAACCAGTCTGGGGGCTGCTAAACAAACAACCACCAAAATAAAAATAGCTGGGCATTGTGGCAGGCGTGCCTGTAGTCCCAGCTACTAGGGAGGCAAAGGCAAAAGAATTGCTTGAGCCCAAGAGTTTGCGGTTGCTATGAGCTATGACGTCACAGCGCTCTATAGAGGGTGACAAAGTGAGACTCTCAGAAAAAAACAAACAAAACAAAAAACAAAGGTGAACTTGGGGTGCTCACCCACTGCCATGCAAAACACATGGGATTTTATGACACTTAGTCAACTTATGTTAACTGAAATTTGTTTTGGCCAGTAAGCTGTCATGTCGAAGTTGCATTTAATTGTTTATTAGATAGGACCAATAGGACAATGGTGTATTTAGAAAAAACTTCAAATAGGGCGGTGCCTGTGGCTCAAAGGAGTAGGGCACGGGCCCCATATACCAGAGGTAGTGGGTTCAAACCCAGCCCTGGCCAAAAACTGCAAACAAAACAATACAAAACAAAACAAAAAAAAACTTCAAATAAATAAAATTAGTAAAATTAAGTTATAATATGTATCCTATGAAAAAATTAGCCATGGAATGAAACAAACTTGAATTTTAAATTGATCCAGGCAAAAGGTTAAAACAAGTAGGATTTTTATAGAGCAAAAATTACTATCAAGTGTTTCAAATAACATTATAATTTCAAGTGGGTAATCCAATGAGTTTTATATTTGCAAAAGTAATCTTATTCCAGTTAAAGACCTGTATCAACAGTTCTAAAGATGCAGACTGCACAGTGAGGTAGTGACGAGGGTGAGTTTTTGTACAACTCAAAGTGTGTGTGTGTGGGCTTGGCAGAACCACATATTTCTTTGGTTAAGTTCCCAAAGAAAAGTAAGAAAATATAAATTTGCTTACTGATCATGAAATCCATATTGGACAGAAATCAGTTTGACTTACCTGTCTTCATAAAACAGACTACAGCCATCGAGAATCACCTGTGTGCTTTAGTTACCTGCTAATAATTCAAATACTCAACATATCAATGGAGTATTTTTTTCCTTTAAATACTCACCATTTCTTCTATTACAGATTAATGAATTCTAGTGATCACTAAATTTTAGTCATGTGTATGTTGGTATGTTAATCTTTTTATAAAACTAGCCATTCTATGTTAAAATAATAAATAATTTCAGTAAGGAAATGGTAAAATTTCTTATTAATATATTTAAAAAGAGATACTTTAAAATTTTATATCAAATATATCTTATCAATTCAAGTCAATAAAACATGGTAAGACTAATCTACAGTAATTAGTCAACAAACTACAGGTTAAGACAGAACTTTGTAAATCCCCAATATACTTGAAAAGTTTAATTTTGTATATTTTACTGCCAAACCCTTAACTTATTATAGTGTTAAGATCTAAAAATTAATCTTTGAGAAATCTTCAATTTTGGAAAACTTTGGTTTGTATGTTTAAGAATTAAGGCTAATATACTATGTGAACATTTGGCTTATATTAACAGATAAAATTCGGAGGTTAAAAATATATAAAAAATTCTAAAACTTACTTCTAAAATTCTTAAATTTCCATTGTAGGGCATACACAGCAACTCATCTATGATCAACAGAAATCTTAACTACTATATACTTACTTCCTAAAGCTTACTTTAAATAGGGTCCCAAGTATGGTACTTTAGGAACTGGTTTACTTTCAATAAGGATCATCTGCCTCAATACTTGACAGCAAACTAGCCTAGAGTAGTGAGACACAATTACTCTAATTCCAGTTTAAGTCCTTATTTATAACATTTACCAGCAAATTACTGAATTCTTCCAAACCTGTTATCTTTATCTACAAAATGAGGACAAAATACATAACTAAACTTTTTTTGAGATTAAATGACAGCATGCATCATTGTCAGGTACACAGCACTCAAAATTGGCTTTTTTACATCTCTATTCTTTGGTAATCTCTAGGCTGGATGTTATATGTATATATTGCTGTATTTTCTCTAAGTATTATTGATATAAGCATATTATTTTCATAAGCTACCTCAAGTCCTTTGTCAATATAAACAAAACAAAAAGAGGGCAAAAAATAACCTACTTTTGTCTCAAAGAGAAGGAAATATGCAATTAAGGGGAAGAAAATGAAGAGTGAAACTACTTTTCCTTCAAGAAAGCATCCTGTAAGAATTTCACATAGGAAATACATCCTGAAGTTATTTTCATAGTGATTTAATAGGTGTCACAAAAAGATATTTTGTGGTAATGTCACTCTTCCTCACAAATTAAATACCTTCGTTTATTTGCCAATTTCATAAAACAATTCTAGAGGTCAATTTTTTCAAGGTGATTTATAAATAAGTACACATTTTAAAAAAACTTTAAACAGACCTCATTCACTATAAATTTTAGACATTTTTCTGAGTGTCAACTGTGCAAATCAGATTAAACAACCTCCTTCCCAATTTAATCAATATATTTGTAGTAACTAATATATGAGTAATTCTTCCCCTAAAATGAATGACAAAATTTTAGATTAGAAAATGAATAAACAGATAAAGTAAAATTATTCTTTTCAGCACTAAAAAAATAGTTTGTGAAAAATATTGTGAAGGTAATTATTAAGCATCATACTCAACTCTATTTCTAAAATAACACGGCATCATTTTAACTAAAAGAAATGCTGGTTTTCCAAAACAGTAGCATTGTTAACTTTACCCAAGATTTAAAAAATACCACCATCATGACATCACTAGAAAGAAATTGAAGCATACAAGGAATAAACTATAGTTTCTTTTTATATCAAAATGTACTCTGGAAAATGTGTTTGGCACAGTGCTAAATCATATATAGTTAATACTAAATATTGCAGGATACAATAAAACCCTGGAGTTAATTTTTTACACCCTCTTATGGGAATGAAAATAATAGATACCAATTATTCAGAAGTCAGCCTATACAAACTGTATAAACAATATTTTTTGTTTTGCTTTGAAAACCAGTGATATAATAAATTTTACATAAAAGACTGCAAAATAATATAAATGGATTTAAACAGGTTTTTACAATAAGAAATTCAAATGGAAACAGACAAGTAACAAAGAGAAGTAAAAAAATTTATTGCAGTATTCGCTCCACCAGATTGCCTGGGGATCCCTTTTCTTGTATTGTTTTCAGGGTGACCTAATACATCAAAATCTACATTTACAAAAACTCCTTCTGCAGATAGGTCATAGATACTGCATGCTTTTTTTTTTTTTTTTTCAACAGAATAAATTATATATCCAGGAAATTCTGCCATTTTACAGCCTGGAAAAAACAATGCTTCCCTGGAAACTGGGCTAAGCTAAAGAAAGCCATCCGCTGCTAGGTTAAACTCCAAGAACACTTTATTAAGAACATTAACAGACTAATTTCCAACATTCACTTGTTTATTTTTTTTAAACAGAAAGTTTTTTTCCAAGATATAAACAATTTTTGTTAAACTATAATACAGTGGGAGTAAAAATGAACTGAGAATCTGTTTCTGCTGCACAACAGCGAAGGGAGCTCCCACAAAAATGTTTGCCCAACATTTCCTTCTTTTGTTCCTGCATCCCAGGTTCCACTCTTACTCTTCATAAAACTGATTTTTTTTTTTTTTTTTTTTTTTGCCAGAATGTTGATATTTCAAGTTTTTCTGCCTTTTAAAAAAATTCCTGTAAATTTGGCTGCATTTACAAATTCATTAGCTGGAAGTCCCATCCTTGGCGGCATACAGGGATCTTAAAGTCTGAACAACTTTATTTGTCAGCTTATTAGCACTTGTTAGAGCAATTTTTTTGTAAATAATGTCTGACTCTTTAATAGTGTCTACCCAAGGCACCAGTTTGCGGCCGTCACGGCGCTTAGCCTCAGTCCAGGAGCCACTGTAGGAGCCTGCCATCCACTGAACACTGAAGCCATTGCTGGTTTTCTGTACTACTCTTGCAATTTGTGGTCGATCTTTGTACTTTGGACAGCAAATAGCGATGACATCCATGACGTCAACACTTTCATTCATCTGTGCTGCCAACTCCGTAGAGTCTGAATTTCGTTTTGACCTTCTCAATGACTAAAACATTGGGAGGGGGGAAAAAAGACCAAGTGTTACACAAAAGAATTTTAGTGAAATAATTGTTTTTATTGCTTTTAATCCCTTGACGCCGGGAGTTGGGATTTCCCGGCACACTTCCATTGCCGGCAATGAGACGCACCGTGACCGCCAGCGCCAAGGGGTTAACATATATTTGTAAAACCATATAACTCTTAATTTGTACCCGTGTCTTTACTCTTATTGATATATAAAATTATATATACATATGAACCATAAAGCTACATAAAACTTAGCAACAATAAAAAGGATAACACGCATTAATACAATCCAAAGGAAAATTAATAACCCTTTACGTTGGATAAATCTCATTTCTTTTTTTTTATTGTCTTTTATGTTAAACTTTCTACAAAAAGATGTATAAATGGTTAAGTAGAGAATCTCTATCTACAAAATGTTTTCTCGTATTACATTACTCGGTGTACATTTAATAGACTGACATATATAAGCACATAAAAATCATTTTACGTAATACGCTGCGAAATACGTTGACTCCTCCTCCGCCTCACCCCTGAAGTGCCTCCGCCTCTATCCTCCCCATCACTTTCATCATCTTCTGTCTCTGCTGCTGTATTATTTTTAGGGCTGCCTCCTCCAAGCAGCGAGGTAATTGCTTTATTCCGAGCATTTGTGCTAGCTGACACCTCCCCTTCTTCTTCTTCTTCATCAGGGTCTAGATGTTCCATGAGAAGTTTGAACTACAAAAAAATGATATTGATTCAGAGTTTTAAGTAAATATTTCAAACAAGAATGACTAGTTACATCTTTTAGTCCTCTGCTCTCTTTGTTTCCTGCTGGTATAAGAGGATATAAGAGGAAGGGTGTTTAAGAATTCTAAATGAGGCTGGGTGCAGTGGATGGCTTGAGCTCAGGAGTTCCAGACCAGCCTGAGCAAGAGTGAGAGCCCAGTCTCTACTAAAAACAGAAAAAGTGAGGCAGGAGTTTGAGATTTCTGTGAGCTATGATGATGCCATGGCACTCTACCCAGTGGGAGGGAGGGAGGGAGGGAAGGAAGGAAGGAAGGGGAAGGAAAGAAAAGGAAAGAAAGGAAAAAGAAAGGAAAGAAAGAAAGAAAAGAATTCTAAATGAGAACTTTAAAAAAATTTTTTTTTTTGAGATAGTGTCTCACTCTGTTACCCAGCCATGATGCTCTGGCATCATGGCTCACAGCAACCTCAAACTCCTAGGCTCAAAGGATCCTCTTACCTCAGCCTCCTGGGTAGCTGGGACTACAGGTGTCTGCCATAACACCCAGCTGGTTTTTCTATTTTTCACTCCTGCTCAGGCTGGTCTCAAATTCCTGAATTCCAGGTGATCTACCTGCCTCAGCCTCCCAGAGGGCTAGGATTATAGGGTCAAGAGTTAAGAATTAACTTTTTTTTTTTTTTTGCAGTTTTTGGCTGGGGCTAGGCTTGAACCCGCCACCTCCAGCATACAGGGCTGGTGCCCTACTCCTTTGAGCCACAGGCGCCGCCCAAGTTAAGGATTAACTTAATCCTTAATAAGGATTACAGAGTTAAACCAGCACCACTATGCCCAGCCTAAAATATTTTTCTAATCCAGAGTATAATGTTTGCAAAATTCACAAATAATATGCAGATCACTGTGCAGGCTCAGTGCCTATAACTCTGCGGCTAGGCCGTTAGCCACATACACCCGAGCTGGTGGGTTCAAATCCAGCCTGGGCCTGCCAAACAACAATGAAGATCACTGTGCAGCTTTCATTCTTGATCCAAAAAACTATATTTGGGCGGCGCCTATGGTTCAAAGGAGTAGGGTGTACCGGAGGTAGTGTGTTCAAACCCAGCCCTGGCCAAAAACTGCAAAAACAAAACAAACAAACAAAAAAACCATATTTATGTTCAGCTACTTGCTGTAAGTAGATTAAAATATAAAACTTTATTTTTATTTTTTTAGGATAATCCTCTACAGATATTAAAAAATATTTTAAAAATTATTCTATTGTTCAAAATTTACATAATGTAAAATTTACTACTTTAACTATTTTATGTGTACAATTAATCGGCATTAAGTACATTCACAATGTTGTATAATCATTACCACTAACCACTGCCAGAGCTTTTTCTTTTTCTTTTGGCCGGGGCTGGGTTTGAACCCACCACCTCCGGTATATGGGGCAGGCACCCTACTCATTGAGCCATAAGCACCGCCCCTGCCAGAGCTTTTTCACCACTGCAAATAGAAACTCTATACTTAACTCCCCATTCATTCCAAAGGATAGACTCTACTCTATTTTCTGTCTCTAATCTACAGATGATTTAAAAGTATGTGGGAAGATGTACATACGTTATACAAAAATACTATGTCCTTTTTTATATGACGGACTTGAGCATGTAGATTTTGGTATCTGTGGGATTCTGGAACCAATTCCCTAAGGATACTAGGAGTTGAGTACAATAACACACACATATATTTTTGTATAATCTTTCACATTCCTTAAAATAAATTAAATCTTAAAATAAGATTATTAGTAGGCTATTTTCTAAGTAAAAATTATGATGCAATGTGGTATAATGGGAAAGGCAAGCTTCAGGTAACTCATTAAAATCACATAGAAAAAAAAAATCTTCATAGTTTATAAATAAAGCTCATACTCAATGTAGAGGAGATAGCTAGCCCTTTCCTCTGTACCCCAAATTTACTTATCAAAAAAGTCCTTATGAGAAAGAATTACTTTTGGTTTTACTACTTACATCTAGATACTGTTTTACTATACTCCTCTTCACCTCTTCAGTGATTTTGGAATTAGCCATATCACTCCGCAGAAAGTCCAGTGTTTGCTTTGGATGAAAATGAACTCCTGTTTTTCGGTTTATCGCTTTATCATATACTTTTGCAGATTCAGATGGAGAGTATTTCTGGATTTTACTGTTTTGGAAAAATAAAACCAATAATTTACAAAGGTACCTGAATCGATACAAGCATCATATTTGGAGAAATGAAATTGTAGGTACAAAGCATCACTTTAATAAAATTAGTTTCTCATGTTTATTCTGTAATACTCTGAAAGTGACCCTAGGGAAGCTCAATACCACCTAGCGTTTTACCTTCTTTGATAATTTTGCATCCCTCATCTATTCATTCTCTGTACAGTAGCCAGAATGATTGTTTATAAGCCTGTTGCAGATTATGAACAACGCTGCTTTTTCTTTCCAACTCCTTACATTGCCCCAAGACCTTATAAGGTTTTAAGTCATTTTGATCTCAAACTCCAGTTCTCAAGTGATCCTCCTGCCTAGGTCTCACAAAGTGATAGGATTACATGCACGAACCACCACACTCAGCCAGCTATTCTGAATTAGCAGACATTTAACATGAAGATATTCCTCATAAAATCTAGATATCTTTGAAAAGTGGGAGCTCCAACCACTTTTACTGGCCACCTTCTCCTGTGGCAACAAGTATGGAAACATGAGAAAGCTCCATTTAAAAGACAGTAAATAAACCTATTTACATGAAACATACTCTTTCCAGTTAGCCACTAACCAGGTCCAGTCTATTCTCTTCATTATCTGTCTCCTATTACCATATGACTCCATGATTTCTAATCTAAGGTTTCAATGAGTATGAAAAACCAAAACTCCATGGGGAGAGGCAGAAAAGAGGTATCTTTAAGAACTAATGGTTAGTAAAATTACATGATATTCAAAATAATATTTTTTCTATCTTTTACTTTATAAAGTACTTTGAAGACTATTTGGGTTTGTTAGAACTCAGCCTTAGTTGGTATACAACTGTAGTTTCATAACGCTTTAAAAACTTGTATTTATAATCTACTTCAAAGTTAGCCTGATTCTTTAATAAGGCCTTTTTAAGGAAACTGACAAAACAAATTCTTGAATTTAATTTATAATGCATTGTCACCAAGTATATACATGTTTTTTTCTCCAGTAATAGAATGGATAAATTATGACTTATCATAAAACAAAATATTACATAGTAACAAAAGGGGAAAAATTCCTTTAAAAAAAAAGAGTATTTCTAATATTAAAGTAAGCAGTGGAAACCAAATTGTGTTTCATATATTGTTGCTTTCAGATAAGATTTCACTCTGTCACATTGGCCACAGTATAGTGATGCCAACGTAGCTCACAGCAATCTCAAAATCCTGTGCTCAAGTGATCCTCCTGCCTCACCCTCCTGAGTAGCTGGGACTGCAACTGCATGCCATCAAACAAGGCTAATTTTTCTTTTTCTTTTCTTTCTTTTCTTTTCTTTTTTTTTTTTTTTGTAGATATAGGATCTCACTTCTGTTCAGGTGGGTCTCAAACTCTTGGCCTTAAACAATCCTCCTGCCTCAGCCTCCCAAAGTGCTAGGATTACAGTAATAAGCCACCATTCCTGACTGTTTCATATTTCTTTATTATTTCAACAAAGTTATTTTTCCTCTCACTACTATATAACCTTACCTATCAGAAAATCCACAGAGATTCTTCAAATGTTGTTTTAACATCAGAAGCAATAAAATGCCCTGGGAGACATTTGCAAATTCAATTAAAGGAGCTGAATTTTCTGGCAAACATTTCATCACTGAATTTATATCATCTTCTGAATCTGAATCTGAATCTGAATCAACACGTTTCCGTGATTTCCGAGGCCTGGAAACTTCTTCTTCACTCTCACTTGACTCATTTTCCTTATTAGGTGATGATTTTCTCTCTTTCCTTTTGTCCTTTACCATAGACTGAAAGAGAAAATTATTCAGTCAGAAAAACAATGAAAACAAAATACTACTAACAAATGTAAATATGCTCCATTCAATAGCGTCAAAAAACTTCCTTAACCGAATATTACAAACCTCTTGACTTTTTACAAACAACTGGAGATGTAATCCTTGGAAGAAAAAAAAATTAGTTTCTAAGACTAAATGAAATCATATATAATACCTACTCCCTCTCCTGAAACTATTCCCTCAAAAAGTACCCTTCTGAAATATCATTCAAAGAGACTATTTTCTTACATGGACAGTAGTAAAAGATAAGTTAGTTATGAATGTATCAATTTGATACATGGATAAGCTATTCTAGAGAAAAGGCAGTAATTATAATTTAAATGAGAATATAACTTGAACATCCTTGGCTTCTATTGAAGTCTCCCTTTTCAAGAACTTCTCAGCAAGATAATATGCAACTTTTTGAAATAGTTAAATCCTATTTAAATATTTAAATCCTATTTTTCTTTGTACTTTATGAAGATATTAGCTCTTAAAAAAAAAGCCAGCTTGGTTTAAGCAAGTGAGGGAGGACCAAATTATAGGAACAATTATTTAAAATGTAACTGCTAAATTAACAAATTGACATATTGACAAACATATACAGAGTACCAACAACAATGAGGTAACAAGAGAACACCATGACTAAAGTTCTTCGAAAATTATTAACGCCTCAAACTTTAATGTGTATGTTAATATTTTAGAGATTCTGTTAAAAATGCAAACTTTGTTTCAGCAGGTCTGGAGTAGGGTCTGAGGTTCTAGAGCTCTAATGAGCTCTCAGGTGAGTCTGGTGCTACTGGTCTGTGATCCATACTTTAAGTAAAAGTTTAGAGAACTCTGAAATTCTAGCCCTTAGGAATTATCTAAAATAATTTCCCTGATTTACTAATTTTACTGAGTAAAGGCTGAGTTTTGAGTACCACAAATCTCATTATAAAAGGAGATATATTTGTATTATCAGGTACTTGAGACTATTCCATTAAATTGGTAAAGAATTTACTGAGCACTCAATATGTTAGTGCTGTATCAGGTATTTTTATATTAAACTAATTACACTTTCTCTTAAAAACCATGACAGAAAACATGTAGGATTTATAACGAGAACTTTAGTAAAGATTTTAGGCACACAATACGACAACTCCATTACTTTGTTGAAGGATAAGGAGATCAAATTTCATTTCCTTTTCTGTTTCCTTGTAAATAAGCTATCTAATTATCTTTATATATCTTCATGTATAATGTTGTAACCTACAACATAAGATTTATAGAATGGCAAAGGTGCTTCTAAAATGGGGTTTAAGTTTATATGAATGAACACTAAACACTTAAGGTCAGGGCTTGAAGTGAGAGAAATAAGCAGGATGGCTTATCAACAGAACAACCTGTTTAGGTATAAAAAGTTGACCTTTAGTAATCAAGAAGTAGAATGGTTTTAGATCTTTGTGAACAGGAATAATACGGTAACCCACTTCTCCCAATTCAAGTACTGCCCAGAATTACCTCTCCCAATTCTAAGTTCATTTAGAAAAATTTTTATATACCTGTGAAAAGAATAAAAAGAATAATGAAAAACATTGAACAGCATGTCTCCACTTTGACAGATTCATTAAGAATAGTAATGTGTGTAACTTACCTCCTTGAATGACTGCAGTAGGTTACTACCAGAAACTGAGAGTGTAATGTCTATATGATGCATTATAAACAATGGCTCTTCCTGTGTCTGGTATGGAAAACAGGCTAGATTGTCTGCTATATACAAGAGCATAGTCACTTCTGTTTTCTGTAAAAAAAAAAAAAAAAAAAAGAAAAAAGGTACACATGCTTAGTGGATAATCTAGATACCCATCCAAAAAGCTTTTTCAGAAAAAAATATTACAGGGTATTTTTACCTCGGTAATTGTTAGAAAGAGACAGACGGGACAGACAGACACAGACAGAAAGAGATGGGGAAGGGAAAGGAAGAGAAAAATGGGGTATGGGAAAAGGCAGAGGGGAGAGGTATAAGAAAAAGGGAGGAAGAGGGAGAAAAACAGATTTTATAAAGTAATCTTAAACCCATTTTAGGAGATTTTATAATGACTAACACCATGCTACCTCAAGAGGGAAGAGGTGAAATTTTTCATTGTACCCAAGTGAAAGTCCTTGAAGTTTTCTTACAGAGTATATGGAATCTTTTTGATGAATCCATAACCACATCAGAAAGTACACATGTAAGTTCATAATTATGCTACTATGCTTCTCAGAGTTGAAACCATATGGAAATCAGTTACACACAGTTACTATTTTACCTTCATTTAAGTAGCAATTATAAGTGATAATATATGTGGGTTAAAAAAACCCCCCAATTCACATACTCAAAAAACACTTGTCAGTTTCCTCTGTATATGTAATTTAGAATGCTGGAGTAGTTCTGACAGTGCTATCAGGTTCAAGTTATAAAAACTCTGAGGTAGGCAAAATTTAAGAGAAAAATTATGGCTACTACTAGTTGTTTGGGTTTAAAAAGATTGTCTTAAATAGAGACTTTTGGCATTTCATGATAATATGGAAGAAAAAGAGAAAAGCAGTAAATATTTACAGCTCAAGAAAAAAAGAAAAAGAATAGCAACCACAAAATACTCCCTCCTACAATCCACAAACATAGAACTCAACACCAGGACTAGCAACAACAAAAATCCCACTGGACGGATGGAGTAAACTTACTATGTCTATTCACAAGAATATTACTCTCACTCTACAAGGTGTCCCTCAAAGTTGCCCCAAAGTTCCCATACCATATATATTGGGAAAATATGAATTTATAGCAAAACATACCTTTATTTACAAAATATTTTCTACATTTTTGCCACTTCTTTGTAAAATTTTGTAATGAATATTTTGTAAATAAAGGTACATTTAACTACATTTTCCCATTTTCTCCTACATATGGCAACTTTAGGGATACCTTGTATTTATTTTAAAATATGTATCAATACCTACATGTTACAGGTGAAAAAATGTACAGAACACTACTCATCTATTAGTTGTAACATTGCAATTCATGTACATATGTATATGTGAATTTTGGGGTTTTTAATCCACATATTTAGAATGCTGGAGTATTATAATGGCTACTTAAATGAGGGTGGAATAGTAACTGTGTGCAACTGAATTACAGTGTTATAACTAACAGATGAGTAGGGTTCTGTGCATTTTTTCACCTGTAGCATGTAGGTTATATATACGTGTGCTTTTTTCCCCCCACTAAAACTAAATAAACCTGAATAAATTCAAAACTCAGAAATTCCTCAACTTTGGTCATAGAATTCCTATATTGCTCTTTCCTCTAAAATTCAAACTTCTTAAAAGAATAGACAGCTCATCCTATGTTTTCTCCACTACTCTTAAACTAAAATCTGTTTTTGTCCCTCACTGCTTGAATGCTTCTGTCCACAAAGTTCAGCAATCATCTCACCTTCTCTTTCAGTTTTCATTCTCCTTGTCTTCTCAGTAGCATCTGATGCTTAATCTGTCCTTTCCTTCCTGAAACTTTCTTTTATTTTTAGATAGGCTCAGTTTGTCACTGTCAGTAGAGTGCTCTGGCATCACAGCTCACAGCAACCTCAAACTCTTGGGCTCAAGTGATCCGTCTGGCTCGGCCTCCCAGAGTGTTAGAATCACAGGCATGAGCCACCATGCCCCTCCTGAAACTGTCTTCCTTAGTTTCTCTTCCTAGCTCTTTATTCCCCGTTTATATCCTTCTCCAGCCTTATTCTCTTGGGTGTTCTAGATCAAAATACTTATCCGTTATCCTTTGACTATTCTTCTTACAGTCTCATTTAATTTATTCCTTACTTACAACATTTCTTCTTCTGTACTATCCATTCTTTTTTCCCCCTAGTGTTATCATCATGCCAATAATTATTACCTCCAGTGTGAACACAATTTTGAGAAAATCAGGTTCCTGAAATGCACTTTGACATCTGTTCTCATCAATCAGACACTTTCACTGGTTTTCCACTATTTACAGGATTTTCCATACAGTATGCCTCAATATGATCTAACTCAGTTGAGTAACAATCTATTCATTATATGTCACACATTCTTATTTTCGCATTTCTATTCACATTTTTACCTCTGCCTGGAACATACTCCTCCCTCCTACTTTATACAGTAGCTCTCTCTCATCTAATTCCTCTAGGCCTTCAATGATTTGTTCCTCTTCTGACATCCTTTGTTGGAGGGAGTCAGAAGAAAGCGCTACATTATAAAGCTGGATTTCCAGTTTAGCATTTCAAATGTTGATGACAGAACATCTAGTTGGTGACATAGAGCAGGCAGCGAAACCACATAGGGATGAAGCTCACGAGAGAGACAAAGACTAGAGCAGTTATCGTCAATATAAAGCACTAGGCACTCAGGATATAGTAACCTTAATCACTATTTTCTTTGGGTTCTAACCCTACACCTTGAAATAAAACCTTCCGAGGGCAATAGCACTACATGATACCATTTTCTACTCTTAGCATAGTGTCCTACACACATGCAAGCTTAATATTGATGATAATGATAAATTATATTTTAGACATTTCTGAAATAGATTAGATGTAATATATTTAATTGCTAGTTCATATATCTAAACATTTCATGCAGGACTTAAAAAGAACAGGTCTAATAAGTTATCTATACTCTGCTAATTACAATTTTGCTTTATCGTGAAAATCTGGTGTCAAGCTAAACAAGTAATTAAAATAAGAAAAAAAATCTCTCTTTTTTTCAAAGCTGGTATACACATAGACTCAATCTGTAAACTTTAGGTAGGCAGATACCATGTTCTTTTTTTTTTTTTTTTTTTTAGGCAGCCACATTTTATTTTTAGTATTACTATTATTTTTGGGGGCAGTTTTTGGCCGGGGCTGGGCCTGAACCCGTCATCTCCAGCATACGGGGCTGGCGCCCTACACCTTTGAGCTACAGGCGCCGCCCCCACGTGTGTTTTTACTATTTTATTTTCTAACTTCTTAGCACAATGCAATGACTGGCACACATCAGGTGCTAAATAAATACATGAATAAAAAGAATAAATTAAAAGGTAAACTAACAAACAAAAAAGGAATTCTGTTTTCTTAGCTTATGGTCCTGGCCAGTGTAACTTGCACAATAGTCAAATGTGTCAAAACTGTAATTATAGCAGCTCCTCATTATTGTGGTTTCCCTTTCAACAGTTTCAGTACTCATGGTCAATTGTGGTCCAAAGATAGATGAGTACAGTACAATATTTTCAAAGAGAAAGACACCATATTCACATAACTTTCATTACAGCATGTTATTACAAATACTTTATTTTACTATTTTCTATGTTTATCTAATTTTAGATAAGCAAATATTTATCACTATGTTACAACTATCTACAGTATTCAGTACCTTAACTTGCTGTACAAGTTTGTAGCCTAGAAGCAACTAGCTATTCCATGTAGCCCAAGTGTGTAGTAGGCTATACCACCTAGGTCTGTGTAAGTAGACTCTATAATGTTTGCACAATGATGGAATTGCTTAGCTATACATTTCTTAGAATGTATCCCTATTAAGCAGCACATGACTGTCTGTATACACAGGGTTTGTTCCTATCCATGGTTTCAGGCATCTACTGGAGGGGTCTTGGGACATATCCTTGAGGATAAGAAGGGACTACTCTGGACAAAAGAGGCTCTTCATTAAGGAAGCAATGTTGAACAAGGGATATAAGCAGCCCAAAACATTTTTGAATTGCACAGAAATGAGAAATTCATTTTATTTATTTATTTGGGTAATCTATTCTCACAGTGACAGTTTAGTGATGTACATTATATAAAGATATGTTTGCAATTTTGACTACATACCTTCTAAATAACTTAGTGGATTAAGGAAACACATTTAATAAAGTCACCATCACAGACTAAAATTGTAATATTTTAAAAATGGTAACTATTTAGTCATAACATTTCTAGAAAATTTATTTTCTTAAAATAGTAAGTCTGTATGCTTACTGCTGTGTCATCAAAGAGGTTGAGTAAAGAAATAAGGAAGGCTCGTCTGTGCTGGCGGTTTCCACGGATCATGGAGTAAAGATGTGAACACAAAGCACTTGAGGATTCATCTTGTCTGAAACCCCTTACAGGATCTTTTAGGCATGTGTTGATTGCCTGTTGTACCTGGTAAGACATCTTCATACCAGCCACTGCTTTCATCTGAAATCAATAAAACCTCATTTTTGTCAAGGAAATTAAGAGTCAAATTACAGATACACATTGAACATTATATTCTGAGGGTTACTTCTTTATTTGGTTTTCTTATTTAAAATAATAAAATCACAGAATAAAGTGCCAGAAGGAAAATTGGAGATCCTCATTTTACAAAAGAAAATGTGAGGCCTAGCAGAGTCGCTGCAGCCAAGATCACATAGCATGCTCTAAAACCCACACTTCCTGATTTTTAGTCCAAGGTGCTTGTTAGACTGTCAATTCTAGTCCAATATTAGAGTAAATTTTAAACTAGAATAAATAACTCAGGAGACAGACTTAGGTGCATATTTAGAAGATAAGTACTAAGCAACACATTTTACTCTAATTGTGAATATGAGCAAGACATTTACTAAAGAAAGATATTTAAAATTAGGTAATACAATTTGAAAATACATACATGAATGAATCCGGCATATTTTTTGTCTATTTCCACAAGCTGCTGATCAGCCTTATTCCGCATAGCAGGTTCTGGGTCTGTGCCCATAGCAATTAAATATGGCACACACTGGAAATGAAAATAAAAGATTTATGAGATATCACAGTAGTAAAAGCTTTTCATATATCTTGACACATGTCCAAACTTGTTGTATGTCTGAGATATATGAATTTAAGCTTATAAGTTTTTCTATAAAGGCTGTTCTAGTATTTCGTTAAAACTGAGAAATCTTTAGATTTACGTTAAAGCACAAAAGCACTGGATCATCAGCAAAAATATTGGTGTCGTGAAATTTAAAGAATTTCAATGTAAATTTAAAGTTTAAAAAAAGTATTCACACACAAAGAATAACCACTCAAGATTATGATATACACTACAAATGTATAAACCAATAATTTTTCAAGTTGGATAAATTTGTTTGTAAAGATAATATAGGGTAAATAATACTTTGTTTTCCATTTTCAAAGCTAGGAAAATAGAAAATTCTTTTTCACAAAATGGATTTTAGATGTGGCTTCAAGGATCAGAGAGTTGGTAACAGCCATATTCATTGTATGTCTGAAGTTAAGAAATACCACTACCATGTTAAATGAATCTGAGAAAAAGAACATAAGAAGGCCAGAAAAAAACAAATATAAAATACCTTTAAAATACAGACATGGTACTAAATAAAATGAATGATCATGGATTAAGTATCAGAAGAGGAAACAAAAACCTATAAATAACACTACTGTCTTAACAAAATCTGAAAATGGACTATATGTTAGATAATACTGTATTAATATTACATTTGCTAAATTTAATGACTCATTATGGTTTTGTATGGTTCTATTATGTCCCTGTCTTACAAAATACATGCTGAAGGCGGTTACAGTGGCTAATGCCTGTAATCCTAGCACTCTTAGATATTTAAAATTAGATAATACAAAACAATCAAGTGGGAGGATTGGTTTAGGCCAAGAGTTTGACACCAGCCTGGGCAAGAATGAGACACTGTCTCTACAAAAAAAAAAAAAAAAAAAAATCACAGGGCATGGTAGCGCTTGCCTGCAGTCCTGGATACTCAGGAGAATGAAGCAAGTAGAATTGTTGATCCCAGGAACTTGAGGTTACAGTGAACTGTGATGGTGTCACTGCACTCTAGCCCTGGTGACAGAGCGAGACTCCGTCTCAGGGGAAAGGTGGAGGGGAGTAGAAAATACATGCTTAAGTGTTTAAAGGTAAAGAATCAGAATATCTGAAACTTACTATCAAATGATTCAGAAAAAAGTAGATGTATAAAAAGAGATAAAGCAAATATGGCAAAAAGCTAACAAATGATGAGCATAGGTCAAGAGTTCAAAGGAATTCATTGTGCCATTTTTGGAATTAGTATGAAATTTAAAAAGTTTAAAAAAAGTAGACATAATAATAAAAGGCACCCACCAAAGATCCCTAAGTATTTCAGAAAGGTGAGAGTCTCAACACACTGTTGTATGCTATAATAAGTGATCTTGATGATGATCACCCTGAGTCATGAAGAATAGGCTAAATATTAATGTGCTTTGTTTCAAGGTGCAGGGAAGACCACAGCATATTTAAATACAGCATAATTTTTTTTAAAAGTTCCATGAAATATAGTCAAAATAAAAATCTTGAAGAATATATACTTTGGTTATCTAATAAATTTACTTTTGTGGCCTCTGGCACTCTCCTGGCCATCATATGGTGGTATATCAGCACTGCCTGCCTACCTTCAGTAATATTAATGTCTTTATTGTAGCATTTTGCCTTCATATCAATGCTGTAATGTATTGGGTAGCCATTGTTACCTTTAACTTAAAGATGAAGAAACTGAGCGCAGATTATATACTTTTCTGTGGATTCAAATTCCACATTGTCAAATGGATGATATTTTTAAACCAAGTTAACTCTCTTGACATTCTTAGGAGTAAAGGTATATAAAATAAAACCACTACCTACCACTACCTCTACTTAGAAAAATGATTCGAGTACATGTTCTACAAACAGAAATTGAAAAGTCTGCTTAATAAGAGACAACATAATGAATATATGGATATTCTGCATTAATAACTTAAGAGATTGTTAAACTTGGATTTTTAAGAGATTAGGACAAAAAAGATTAAATATTGAGAGAAGTAAGAAACTACTTATTCTTTAATCAGTGTCTTCAAATGACAACTAATTTGGCTCTGATAGTAGGTGCTACTGCTGTAGAACATGCTTACCTGAACTGGATGAATAAGACCTTGATTTAGAGTCAATGCAATGACATTTAGGGCAAAATGGCGTACACTTGACTGGGTGTGGAAAAATGCCTCAAGCACCTGTTTGAGGTAAAGCTGCATGATGGAACTACTCATCCCTGAGGAAACATCACCCATCTCTTTTAAGTCTTCCTGTTTTGCAACCTTTTTCCCTACAAAATGAAGCAAAGGGTAAACACACATCAGTATAGATACTCACTTGACTAAATATTTACAGCTAGTGTTTTTTTTTTTTTTTTTTTGAGACAGAGTCTTATTATGTCGCCCTCGGTAGAGCGCTGTCGCATCAAAGCTCACAGCAACCTCAAACTCCTGGGCTTAAGCAATTCTCTTGCCTCAGCCTCCCAAGTAGCTGGGACTATAGGCACCAGCCACAACACCTGGCTATTTTGCTGTTGTTGCAGTTGTCATTGTTGTTTAGTAGGTCCAGGCTGGGTTCAAACCTGCCAGCCTTGGTGTGTGTACATGGCTGGCGCCGTAACCACTGTGCTATGGGTGCCGAGCATACAGCTCGTATTCTTATCTCAATAGTTTTTAATCTTTGTTTTTTTTTTTTTGTTTATTTTGGTCTGCATCAGAAGCCCCTTAGAATTTGATGAAAACTATAATCCCTCTCCTCCCTCAAAACATGTTAATGTTTACAGACACATAAAACTTCAACTATTTTAGGGAGTTTAATAATATTCTAAAGCCTAGTTATGACCTTAGCATAAGGACTCCCATGTAATGAATTCCTTCAATACATAAGGAAATTTAGATATTTGATCTAAAGAAATGAATCTTACAGTAGCATGACTTTAGCTGTACTATGAAATTTAAAAACATTTTCACTTACAGTCTCTATCTGCCTGCTGCATACGTGTATCCTCTTCTTGTAGGTAGGTCTGGAGGTTTTTTAACACTTGTATTTTTAAATTTACTGAGGAGTTCTTATCAGATAAAATATTATTATATAGATTCTTCACTTCTTGTTCAAACATTAGGCTTGGATGCTGAATAAAGGCAAATCCTAGGGAAGAGGGAAAAAACTCTTCATATATTCACATTAAAATTAAATATAACACTTAATAAAAATGTTAATAATTATATAAAGAACTCCTAATTTCAAAAAAATTAAAAAACTTGAAATGACTGGAAGAATATGCCGGTGGCCTTACCTAGAGAAGTATCAGAGAGCAGGTACTTCTTTCCCCATGAATTAAAAACAAGAAATTGCATTTCAAAGGAGAATTTCACACAAGAGGAAACCTTGAGGGAGCAGGGCCTACTGGCTAAGGGAGTGGATTAGGAGTCAGGAGTCTTGGATTCTATTCCTGGCTCCACCACTGACTTGTAGTGTGACCTTAGGTGAGTCACATAAATCTCTCTGTGCCTCAATTCTCCATCTGTAAAATGGGGATAATAATATTTACCACCCATCTACCTCAAGGGGATGTTTTAGGATTTAAGAAGTAATGTCTACAAACATTTTCCAGATCCTTAGAAGGTGTTACATTGACATTATTTTTAAAAATACTAAAATATATTCACTTGATGAAATGAAATAATTCCAAAACCAGAACCAAAGTATCTTTCATTTCTTTCTCACATGGTATAGTAAGGCCATAATGCTGAATTCTATAACCACTGGTTAATAAATAGAATTATAATATTATTATCCATGCTTATTGGAATATAATGAATGTCTATTTGAGAAAAATGAAGATCTCTGAAAATAGCAAGTATTATTGATATCAAACAACAAGCTAAACTCAAAGCATAAGTGATCAAGTAAGTAGCCCAAAGTCACTCAGGATAAGTATGGCCCATGCAAGATACCTTTTGATAACTGGTCTAGAGGCACTATTTTCTGGGTGGGTGTGGTGGCTCACACCTGTAATCCTAGCACTCTGGGAGGCTAAGGAGGGTAGATTGCTTCAGCTCAGGAGTTCAGAAGCCTAAGCAAGAATGAGACCCTGTCGCTAAAAAATAGCCTGACGCTGTGGTGGGTGCCTACAGTCCCAGCCACTAGGGAGCCTGAGGGAAGAGAATCGCTTGTGCCCAAGAGTTTGAGGTTGCTGTGAATTATGATGCCACCCACTCTATCAAGAGCAACAAACTGAGACTCTGTCTCCAAAATAAATAAATAAATAAATAAATAAATAATAAATAAAAAGAGGCATTGTTTTCTGGATAGTGCTACATTTTTAAGTTAAAACTTCATTTATGGGCAGATCCTGTGGCTCAGTGAGTAGGGCACTGGCCCCATAGACCAAGGGTTGTAGATTTGAAACTGGCCCCTGCCAAACTGCAACAAAAAAATAGCCAGGCATTGTGACAGGCACCTATAGTCCCAGCTATTCGAGAGGCTGAGGGAAGAGAATTGCCTAAGCCCAAGAGCTGGAGGTTTCTGTGAGCTGTGACACTACGGCACTCTATGGAGGGCGACAAAGTGAGACTCTGTCTCTAAAATAAACAAACAAACAAAACTTCATTTATTTATAGGCTAGGCACATGGTGGCTCACACCTGTAATCTTAGCACTCTGGCAGGTCCAGACGGGTTTGCCTGAGCAAGAGTGAGACGATGTCTCTAAAAACAGCCAGCTAAATAACAGCTAAATAAATGCAACCAAAAAAAAAAAAAAAAAAAAAAAAAAGCTGGGTGTTGTGGCGGGTACCTGTAGTCTCAACTACTTGGGAGGATGAGGGAAGAGAATCACTTAAACCCAAGAGTTTGAGGTTGCTGTGAGCTGTGATGCTATGCACTCTATTATATTGCCCTCAATAGAGACTCTGTCTCACAAAAACAAATAAACAAACTTCACTTATTTATTCTCTGAATTAGCTGTAACACTATTAGTTTTGCCACTCCTTATCAGTTATGTCTAAGCTGAATATTTTAAGCCATATACACATTGGCTTAAATGACACCTGAATTTTTACTAAATGTGTTCTAAGCAATACTCTCAAGGGGAAAAGGAGGAATACAGTATAGTTGGGCAGCGCCTGTGGCTCAAAGGAGTAGGGCACCAGTCCCATATGCAGGAGGTGGTGGGTTCAAACCCAGCCCCAGCCAAAAAGCTGCAAAAAAAAAAAAAAAAAGATAATTTGTTGGTGGCGCCTGTGGCTCAAAGGAGTAGGGCGCTGGCCCCATATGCCGGAGGTGGCGGGTTCAAACCCTGCCTCGGCCAAATACTGCAAAAATAAACAAATAAAGTTGTAAATTAAAAGTAATTAAAAAAGAAAAGGAATATAGTATAGCATTTAAATTTATTTAGATATAATAAATAATTTAATGAGGTTTGGGCAACTTAGAATCTGTTATTACTCATTCTTGTTCAGTAGACTGAAATGTAAACACATCCCCTTGCATATTAATTAATTAAACCTTAATAATGTTAAGAAAATTAAATTTCCAATTAAGTTATTAAGCTTAGCTTTACATATAGAGTCATCCTTCAGTATCTGCAGGGGATTGGTTCTAGGACTCTTGGAGATACCAAAATCTGTGAATGCTCAAGTCCCTAACATAAAATGATATAGTATTTGCATATAGGCTATGCACATCCTCCTGTATAATTTAAATCATCTCTAGATTACTTATAATATAAATACTATGCTTATAGATGTTATACTGTTACTGTTTGAGAATGACGAAAAAATCCTTGGGCCTGGTGAAATGGCTCATGCCTGTAATCCCAGCACTCTGGGAGGCTGAGGCAGGTAATTGCTAAATTCAGGAATTTGAGACCAGCCTTAGCAAAAGCAAGACCCTGTCTTTAAAAATAGCCAGGCATTGTGGTGGATGCCTATAGTTCCAGCTACCTGTGAGCTGAGCCAAGAGGATCATTTGAGCCCAAAAGTTTGATGTTGCTGTGAGCTATGATGGCATAGCACTCTACCGAGGGCAACTAAATGGAATTGTCTTGGGAAATTAAAAAAAAAAAAGAAAGAAAGAAAGAAAAGAATCTGTACATATTCAGTACAGACCTAATTTTTTTTTCTGAATATTTTCAATCCTCAGTTTCCTGAATCCACAGATGTGCAACCCGTGGATATGGAGGGCCAACTGTATTTGCACAAAACAAGTAACAACAAAAACCAAAAACTCAGACAGATTTTTCCTTACATATTTTTTAGTGCATTATTCAGATACTTTAATGCTATTCTCTTCCCATTACCACATATTCTAATTCCTTTCTAGATAAGTCACATAGACCTAACTGTATACAAAACATGTTTTTATTACATCAATGCTTCCTAGAAAAAGAGTATCAAAAAGGCGTTATCTCTAAACTGTTCCTGTTGATTACCATTTGTTTCTAGACAAAAAGAAGTCTGCAGAGTGTTCATTGTTTTAACTAGAAGTGGCAGCCAAATGTAGTGATAAAGTTTAACAATGAAAAAGAACCATTAAAAGATATGCAAACAAAGGCAGGTGTGATGGCTCACACCTATAATCCCAGCACTTTGGGAGGCTTAGGAAGGAGGATCACTTGAGCCTAAAGAATTTGAGACCAGCCTGGACAACAGTGTGATTTCATCTCTACAAAAAAAAAAAAAAAAAAAATTAACTGGGCATAGTGGCATGTGTTTAGCTACTCGGGAGACTGAGACAGAAGGTCAGCTTAAGGCTTGGAGTTGGAGGTTGCAGTGAGCTATGACCATGTCACTGCAGTCCAGTCTGGTGACAGAGTGACGGAGTCTGTCTCACATTAAAAAAAAAAAAAAAAAAAAAAAAAGGCAAATAGCACAGACTTCTTGTATATTATCTTTCTTTATCACAGTGCTTTAATAAACAATTAAGATACTCTGAAGTAGGGATAAGGCAGTTGTCTCTATTTTACTAATGAAGAAACTGATGAACAAACAAGTTAAGTGGCTTGCTCAAGGTTACCCAGGAAGTCAGAGGCTATAGCAAGAATGGATCCCAGGTGTTTGAACGCCTAATCCTACATTCCATGCACCAGATCCTACTGCTAATAGAAACATACTTAAATAAACCAATTTAGACTCACAATAGTTAAAAATTTGCTCCACCTCTCAAACATCTAAAAATTTTAAAGGAATTTAGACTTAACTTACCCAGACCAATGATAGCTTTTGTTTGTACTTCTTCATCTGAATGTTTTGTAAAATACATCAATAGTTCAAGTACTTTATCCTTTATGTTAACCTAATGAGGAAATAAAATCACATTTAAGTATTCAAAAAGAGAATTTAGACCAATTTTCAAGTATAAAAGAATAAAAATAATTAAAGGCAAACAATGAGGCTTCCCATATGTTAATATTACTGAAAAATAAGTCACCATCTCCATTTATTTTAGAACAGTAGCATTAAAGTAACAGTTTGTGGGAAAGCAGCTTTTGCCAGAACATAAATCAATGCATTGCTTCCTTCATAGAGAAAAAAACAAAACAAAACCAAAAAACATGGGCGGCAACTGAGGCTCAAAAGGGTAGGGCGCTGGCCCCATATGCTGGAAGTGGTGGGTTCAAACCCGGGCCCCGCCAAAAACCGCAAAAAAAAAAACCCCAGAAAGAAAAAGAAGGCAGCTATTGATTTCAACAGCATGCCTACTGTTACAAAGCTGATACAACTTATCATGGAAATGTCATATCTTGTTATACACCAGTAACAGTTTATGGACCAGAAGCCAGTCCAAGGATCAGGCTTTGAGTAGCACCATTTTCAGAATTCTAACTGAAACTTAATGCTGCTTTTTAATGCTGCTTTCATCCTGGATCATTACAGTCAATCTCAGCTCACAGAGTTCTATACTTTACAGTATTCTAAGTAATATTTTACCTTACTGTTGCCTTTAAAATCTTCCAGATCAAAATCAAAATGTCGACACAGTGCTCCAACAGTGAAAAGGGATCTAAGAAGTGCTGGTTTGTTTGTTAGAAGTGAAGTATTATTTGGGTCCTCTTGGTGCTGACTTTTTAATTTTGAAATGGCACCTAATAAAAATAAATATTTATCTATAATAAACTCTTTATGTTAAAATTACTATATTCAAATAATTATACTTCTGAATTATGATTTTTACTAATAGTTTTAAATATTAAATATGCCTAGAATTATCAGGGCACTTTTGTTTATAGCTTAAAAGAACTAATGTAAGAAAAATTATTTAAATTTACTTTAGGCCAGGTGTGGTGGCTCATGCCTATAATCCTAGTACTCTGGGAGGCCGAGGCAGGCGGATTATTTGAGCTCAGGAGTTTTGAGACCAGCCTGAGCAAGAACGGGACCCTGTCTCTACTAAAAATAGAGAAACTAGCCAGGTATAGTGGTACATGCCTATAGTCCCAGCAATTGGCAAGGCTGAGGCTCAAGCCCAAAGGGCTGCTGTGAGCTCACGGCACTCTACGCAGGTGACACAGTGAGACTCTGTCTCAAAAAATAAATAAATAAAAATAGACAAATCAATAAATAAATCAATAAATCAAATAAATAAGTACCGGGCAGAAAACTTACCAATTTTTACTTATAAGGAGATAAATTTCTGAAGTAATCATAGTGGGTTCTTAAGAGAATTTTACAAAAGATTCTCTAGAAAATATTACTTCTGAGAATGGCTCATGAAGCACAATCACACCCTCTTAGAGTTTCCTTGATTCTAGCCCTTTATCATGTTTGTTTAAAATGAGCTGGATATATTGCAGGACTGAGCAGAATAATTTTAAAAATAAGGCATTGAACTTACCATAGTATCTATTGAAACAGGCCCATACAAATTTAAAATTTTGTGTCACTTTATTTACAACAGCCCCAAGACAGCTCACACAATGTTGCACTACCTAAAAGATAGAGAAAAGGTCACATTTACATAAAAGTTAAAAGTAAAATGTCATCATTTACATAAAACTATTTAAAAAATTTAGCTACTCACAAATATTTACCTAAAAGTATAATATATAGGAAGTTAATTCTGATGTATATTTTACAAGTTATCATTTTCAAATTATATATCAATATAGAAATGGTAAACTGATGCTTACAGTCATGCCATATTTGATGATAAGCTTCATTAGATCTTCTTCAATAGTGGCAAGGAAAGTTTCACTTGGATGCTCCATCAGTGGTACAACTAGTTCTAAGATTTTTGCAACATTGCAGATAACCATGAAATCATTTTGTGTCTGTTAAGAATAAAATGAATGCTTTATGAATATACAAAACCTGAAAAGAAACTATATGCAACTTTATGTATTTGAAGTAGGGTATTATTTATGTAAAGTCTTATTTAGAAAAATCTATTAGAAAAGAACTTTTTTAAAGTATGGAGGAAAAAGCACAAGATAGTGTGGCAGGAATCTGAATTCTAGCTTTATCACTAACTTACCAGGTGACCTTGAAGGTCACTTAATCACAATGCTAGTTATTTTTTTCCCTAAAATGCAACATAATTCAATTCTAAATTAAAGTATTTAAATATTAACACTACAGTACAAAGACTAGTATAGTTCTTACAATCAATATTTTTCAAGCTGGAATATGTTAACTCAATAGTTCTCAATTTGGGGTGAGTTTACTCCCTCAACTCCCCACCCAGGAGTATCTGGTAGGATCTGGAGACATTTTTGCTTGTCAAAATGGGACTGAGGGGTTACTATTGGCTTCTAGTAGACAGAAGCCAAGGATGATGTTGAATATCCTACAATGTAAAGAACAATTCCTGAACAACAAAGAATAACAATAAAGAATAATCTAGTCCTAAATGTCAATAGTGCTGAGGCTGAGAAACCCTATGTTAAACTTTTTAATAAGACACATAAAAGTGTAGAACCCCATGTCTAGATATAAGGCTTATTTTAAATTTAAACACATTTTCCTTTGAAAAAAAGCTAATAAAGGATGTTTAAAAAATAGGCACAGTATTTAAAAAAATCAAAAGTACCAGAGGATTTGCCATAAAAGTATCTTTCCCATTCATCCTCTAGCTACCCAGTACATGTTGCCAAAGGCAACCAAAGTTCTAGTTTTTATTTATGGAGTAAAGCTTCCAATATTTGTTTTAAATCTAGTCAAGCTACCTACCACTCTTCATTGTTAGCAATGGATTACTGATACTCACTTGGACACTTTGGAACTTACTATCTAACAGGTTAAAAACTTTCCCACTTCACAGACATCCTTCCTTTTGGGTTCCTTGGAAGATTAAAAAAAAAAGCTGAATATTTCTTTATTAAGTAGGATAGAAATCCTATTGTTTCCTGGTATCTCCTATTTCCAACCCCTTTAAGAAATAAAAGTTGAGTTAAAGAAGGTTTGAGATAGAAGAGTTTTTGTGGGGTAAGATAAATTCATTTGAGAACCACTGCTAACTTTACTTAAAAAAAAGTAGTAGCATTTTCTGAAACTTCTCTTAACATGTTGGCTTAAAAACAAAAAAATCAAGCAAAAGAAATACATTAAATTTTATACAAAAATTAAAAAAAAGATGGAAATCATGAAGGACAAGAGAATACAATACAGTAGAACCTCTATAGCTGACCATCTCCCTACAGTGACCACCTCCTTAGTTGACCTAATTTTCAAAGACCAGACATGCATATATAGGTATCAGTATAGTAGGCCTAGTTTTTTATGTTAACCGCCTCCATATGTTGACCGGTCTGTTACAGTCCCTTCAGTGTCAACTTACACAGGTTCTACTAAACTAAGATGAAATAATTTGAAATGAATATAACACAAGATGGTTTAATATTAAAAATATTAGGAAATCAAGTCCCACTGGTCTGTATCATGAAAAGATGTTCAACATTTTTGGAAGTGGGAAAGAAACTGAAGCAATGACGAATTATTCCTTTACATCCGCTAGACCGGCAAAGCGTACAAAACTAATGACACTGATTGTCATATATAGTTTTTCAAAAAGGCTATAAAAAACATATTTATCAGTATTCTGGCAATATCTTTTCAAAATCAAAATGATCATTCTTTTAGTCTAGCAACTCCATTTCTCAGAATCTGTCCCAACAAAGTAAAAGCACCAATACTTAAAAGTATATAAATAGAAATATTTATTAAGAAATTATCTGTGGCAGTGATCAACAGGAAATGATATAAATACCTGCCAATTAGGAAAATTATTAATTATAGGACATCCACAAAATAATTATGTAGCCATTTAAAAGAAAGAATTGGATATATACCAGAACATGTGTAATTCATAGATACGCCTAACAGGTACATATATAACATAATCTGATGGACCACTTATATCTATTTGTGTGACCATTTATATATGTTTGTGTGCCTAAAATTCTAGAGGTATGGATAAAATACATAAGAATACTTCAGCTTATTTACTCTGAAGAAAAATAAAGATGGAAATGGAATATAAAAACAAAACCAAAAAACATTAAAAAAAAAAAGTGCCTAACAAGTATGACATGGGTCTTATTTATGTAACAGTTTATATATATACAAATACACACACATAAAATTTGCCTTTTTTTTTTTTTTTTTTGAGACAGAGTCTGTTATACTGGATAGAGTGCAATGGCATCATAGCTCACAGCATCCTCAAACCCTTGTGCTCAAGAACTCCTCTTGCCTCAGCCTCCTGAGTAGCTGGGACTACAGACACCTGCCATAACACCCAGCTGGATTTTTTGGGGTTTTTTCTATTTTTAATAGAGATGGGGTCTCCATCTTGTTTAGGCTGGTCTCAAACTCCAGAGCTCATGCAATCCATGGAGTTTCCTTGATTCTAGCCCTTTATCATATTTGCTTTGGCCTCCAAGAATGCTAAGATTACAGGCATGAAGCACTATGCCTGACCTGCGCAAAACGTTTTTAAAATGATCTTGCTTTCAAAAATACTGACTCAAAATCACACAAGGACTATTTATACAGGATACATTATGGTCCAGATTCTATAGGCAAACAGACATAGAGCTGAATTCTAGCTCTCAGAGTAGTTGGCTATGGACATTGAGCCAATTCCTTATATTCTCTAAACTTTAGTTTCCTTATCTGAAACTGAAATAACATAAGTTCCTACCTCACAGAGGAAATGAGATAATGCATGTAAAATTCTTCACAACACCTGGTATCGTACTTAATATTAACTCTTTATTAGTAGCCACAGATTACATATTAACCAACTTATTTCTGGATCTAATATAAGCCCTAAAAACAAAATTAGCATCTCAGAAGTAATATATGGCATTTTAAAGTATTTTTAATCCCTTGTTATAATCTTCAGTTCTTTAACATTTTTTTTTTTGAGACACAGTCTTACTCTGCAGAGTGCTATGGCATCATAAGTCATAGCAGCCTCAAATTGTTGGACTCACATAATCCTCTTGCCTCAGCCTCGCAAGTAGCTGGCCAGTATAGACACCCACTAGTATGCCCAGCTAGTTTTTCTATTTTTAGTAGAGACAAGGGTCTCACTCTTGCTCAGGCTGGTCTTCAACATCTGAGTTCAAACAATCCACCTGCCTTGGCCTCCTAGAGTGTTAGGATTAAAGGTGTGAGCCACTGTTCCCACTCTTCTTAAATATTTTCTTAGGAAGTCCTGATGTTTTCACCTAGAACTTATAATTTAGATACCAAAAACTTACAATAGCAGCAAAACAAATGTAGCAGAGAAAATACTTAAAATGAGCTCCTTGGGATCATTAGAAATATAGTATGCGACAAACCATCTACATTTGCAAGTTGTTAAGAGTATTTTAAAATTTAACATGTGTAACAAACCACTTAACTTACTATGCTTATATATATTTTTTAAAATCCTACTTCATGTGCTTGATTATTTTACTCAAGCAATATTTTATTTAATTTTCATATTTTGCTTTGTGAAAATATAGGATTAATGTTAATAGTAGTATAAAACAAAAGCCTAATGGTTTCTGGTATGATACTAAATTTTCCATATTCAATACTTCTCTATTATAAAATAAATAAAATACATTTATAATATGTTAGAAAAGACAGATTAATGAAAAGTAAATTCAGAATCCAAAAGACAGTAAATTTCTCAAAGACAGGAACTGCTTCATTCACCTTTGAGATTTTAACAATAGCTACCACATTTATTAAGCATTTATGAGGGTCAGGCTCGAGGAGCTTGCAGAGAAATCAAGCCTGAACTTTATTTATAATATATCAGAAAGTTGATATTTGTAAATAATGTGCAACAAATATTAGAATACATATACTTGAGTAAATGACACAGTTGATCTGTCAGTGAGAATGTGGTTGACACATATGAATGCCAAATTAAAACACTATATGTTTTATGTAAGATAGAAAAATAAGACAGCTCTATACTTACACTACATTTAGTGGTAAGGTATGGTTGCATAGTCATGGCATGTTTAACCATGAGCTGGGGTCTTATTTTGCTGAATAAGAACAAAGTGGTTATGCAAGCTACCAATCTTCCAGAATTCACACCTTTATTGTCAGAGTCTGGAAAAACAAACAGAAATAAGACACTAAAATATGACAAGGCAGTAGAGATTATTCAGAATATTATTTAAATTACTAAATATCCCCTGAATAGGTTCAATATAGTCCTCAATATAATGGATTAATAGTATTTATGACACTAGACTTTATCTCATTTTTTTCTTTGTCATAGAAATTCATATACTAAAGACAGAACAAAGAGGCCATTGTATAGAAAAAAAAGTTTTACACTAAGAAGAATAGGACTGAAGTTAAAAGTAGAATGGAATTAGAGAAGTTTAGGAATGAGCTTTTGGGAATAATTGTGGTGTTGGTTATACCTAAAAATTAATGGAAGTGAATATGGGAAAGAAAGCTAACAATTTAGTTGAGGTGTGTTTCAAAGTATTGAGAAAAAAAAAAGAGATGTTGCTGTGGTAGAAGAATATTAAAAAATGAGAGTGACAAACAGTAGTTGGACCTATGCTACATTGGAAAGTCAAACAAAATGCTGTTGTGATGGGAGGACAGTGTTACTAGTTAGAAGACACACTGGTTCTTGGGAAACTAATTTTTAGAGAAGATTGGCAACTTTTTAACATTAAAAGATACAAGTTTCACTCCTAAATTCTAGGATAGAGAAAAATGGGGGAAACAAAACAAGGAGATAAAAAGAAAAAAGAGGTACAAATGGAAAATGAAGAAAAAAATTTTTAAAAATTGCAGAAAAAAATACAAAAGATATCAATGATTTTCTTAGGTGACATAAATGGTACTTCTGCTAAAGGTTGTTAATGGCCCCATTTCTGGAGAATGACCAAGGCTGACTGTTGTTCCTCATTAATGTGGATTAGAAGACAGGAAGTAATGCTAATTTTGAGTGCTTTAAGCAATGGGTATCAGTTTTTATACTTTTATATTTACTTATAACTGATTAAAAATTTCAGATTTGTGACTGGTAAATAATGATAGATATTATAAATAATATTAGAATGTAATATAAATCTTTTAAAAACATTTTTAAAATAGCTAAAACAACTTCATTTTGAGAGAAAATTGTATATAATTTGAGAGATATCAGTTTTGTGATAAGTGCCTTTAGCTAAATACATATTGGCTCCTGGAAATTACTTTTATTCCTGCTCAATATGACATCTAAAATTATATGCTATTGAACATGTGGAAGAGATGAGGGCCGTTTTTTAATTATTCTGTTCTAAATAATCTTAGTCAATCTTAATCTAGGAATATAATCTAGGATGAAACATCAAACAGATAACTATATAACAAAAACAAGTAATGAATTAGTTAATGTATTAGGCAAACAGAGCCAGAGGCAAAAATGATAAACATGCCCAGAGTATTTTAAAATCTTATGAAATGAACTAAAGACCAATATATAAAATGTCTTACCAGCTAGAGATTCCTCATATTTAAGAATGTGCTCAACTAGGTTATCAACAAGTTGAGTACAAGCTTTCTTCACAGGTTTATATGAGGAATCCTCTTCAGACTTCAACAACTATATATGTATGTATATAAAAAAAAAAAATCCCAGTATAATTATTCATTAGACAATAATAATGTAAACACATTAAACGTGTCCATAAGTAGTATCTTTTTCATTTGTCATTAACAAGTTAATACTCAAAGTGCAAATTAATAAATAAAACAAAAATACATGACATGTTTAAAAATACCTTATAAACCAGTAGTTTACAAATATTTTCCAACAATTTTAGTATGAAATCTTTAAATTGCTATATGACCTGAGGTAGGATGAGAGATATAGGAAAGAAGACCTTTTTGTTTCTCCTTTACTCCAAACAGAAACAAAGCATATCACTCAGTATTAGCTGAATTATTTTAAAGAACTAACAACTGTAATTGTATTTGAATTACACCTTAAATTTTACCATTATGAAACAAAAGGGTAGCTTTCTTCGCTATGCTATCCTTCACCAAATCATTAATAAACAATACCAGAAAAGTGTTATGAATGAGATGCAGATACAGATCATTCTAACTATAACCAAAAAATAAAACCAATCCAATCTTTCATAAACATAGGTCAATGGAAAAGTCATTTAAGATATAAGACTTGCTAATAAAAATTAGCTGATATAATTCTGGAGATACTGCAGGAATTAAATGTGTATTTGATTACTATGAAGTGTTCCAGTGGTATCAAATATAGCATTTAACTATAATGAAAATATTCTATATTTATACCCACAAGTCACATGTGGCTATTAAGGACTTGAAAAGTGTCTAATATGACTAAGGAGTTTAAAATTTAAAATTCAAGTTAATTGAAAATTCACAAAAATGCTTATAGCTAGAACTGAATGGCACTACAAGATGCATGGATAATTAAAACAACTGAGAGCTACCAGAATACACATACTGTTCCTCTCTCTAATTTAATGATATAAATCAAATAAAGCAGATAGCTTCAATTTACTGAGTTTCAACTCTGAACTGCAAATTCTCCTTCTCCCACTCCATATGCACTTCCTTAAGCAGCTATTGAGAGAACATTCTTCTATGGAGCAGAAAACTATTCTCTTATTCCTGTTTTTTCATTTTCCTCTCTAAGACTTAAGATACACACAGAAACACTAATCACAAATTCTGATTCAAGACATACCATCACCAGTGGTGTGTGTTCTTTTAATGTACTTAAAAATGATGTAATATGAACACAACTTAAGAACATTTCTAATAACTTTTATCTTCCAATGTGCTTCTTTCCTTATCTCATCTTCCTCTTCCACTCTTAAAATAATGATTACCAAAAATTTTATGATCTCCTTGTTTTAAATAAAATAGTTTAAGCTGTAGACTATCTGGCTCGGTGCCTATAGCTCAGTGGCTAGGGTGCCAGCCACAAACACCAGAGCTGGCGGGTTTGAATCCAGCCCAGGCCTGCCAAACAATGACAACTACAACAAAATAGCTGGGCGTTGTGGTGGGCATCTGGAGTCCTAGCCACTTGGGAGGCTGAGGCAAGAGAATCTCTTAAGCCCAAGAGTTTGAGGTTGCTGTGTGTTGTGATGCCATAGCACTCCGCCCAGGATGACAGCTTGAGACTTGTCTCAAAAAAAAAAAAAAAAAAAAAACCAAAAACCTCTTCACAGTTTTGATCTTCTACTTTCTAAAACAGTAGCATAGCAAAGTGTGGTGACTCACACCTATAATTCTAGCACCTGGGGAGGCCAAGGGGGTCGACAGCCTGAGCTCATGAGTTGGAGACTAGCCTGAGCCAGAGCGAGGACTCATTTTTTAAAATAGCCGCGTGTGTGGTAGGCATCTGAAGTTCTACCTACCTGGGAGGCTGAAACAAGAGAATCGCTTAAGCCCCAGAGTTTTAGGTTGCTGTGAGCTGTGACACCATGGCAGTATACCAAGGGAGACAAAGTGAGATTCTGTCTCCAAAAAAAACACGGTAGCATAGTTGACACAGTCTTCTAAGACTTGCTTTTTCACTCAACATTATGTTATTAACTGTAATCTAGGTTGTTCCATGTAGCAGTATTTTATTAATTTTCACTGCTGTACAACAATCCACTGTATATATAGCATAATTCACTTATCCATTCTTCTATAGATAGGTTAATTCTAATTTTTATGGTACAGTGATTATTTCCGTGTATGTCCTGATGCTCATACTAGATTCTCTTATGTATATACTTGAAGTAGAACTGCTGGGTCGCTTAACGTATGAATGTTAACTTCATGAGATGTTTTTAATAAGGTAATTTTATGAGATAATTGTTTTTCAAAATAATTGTAATACTTTCTCAATTAGCAGAATTAAGAAATACTATTTGGGTCAGGTGCGGTGGCTCATGCCTGTAATCCTAGCACTTTGGGAGGCCGCAGCAGGTGGATTTCCTGAGCTCACGAGTTTGAGACCAGCCTGAGCAAAGTGATACTCCATTTCTATTAAAAATAGAAAACCTGAGCAAGAGGATGGCTTGAGCCTAAGAGTTGCTGTGAGCTATGATGCCATGACTACCCAGGATGAAGCTTGAGACTGTCTAAAAAAAAAAAAAAAGAAATACTATTCAACATTATCTTTCTTCCATAATTTATTATTGTCTAACTTGTCAATTTTTGCCAATCAAATGATATAAAAAGTATACTAGTCATATACTCAAGATATTTCTTCATATTACTAATGAAGATGAACACATTACAAGCTAATATGTGCTGTTTCTTTTAATGAAATGCCTATTCATGAATTTTACCAGTTTTCCTACTGGGACTCGACTTATATAGGATTATAGGAGAGGACTTTTTTTTTTTTTTTTAAGAGACGGAGTTTCACTGCAACCTCAAATTCCTGGGCTCAAGTGATCCTCCTGCATCAGCCTCCTGAGTGGCTGGGACTATAAGTGCGCACCACTACGTACAGCTAATTATCTCTTTTTTGTAGGGACATGGTCTCACTCTTGCTCAGGCTGGTCTTCAATTCCTGAGCTCAAGTAATCTTCCTGTATTGGCTTCCTAGAATGCTAAGATTATAGGTGTAAGCCATCACACCTGGACAAGAGTTCTTTATTAATATTCTCAATATTAATTGCTTGTTGGTTATACACATCTGTGTCCAATAACTTTTCCCAGTTTGTAACTTGGGTTTTCACTTTCTTCAAGATGTCTCTTGATTTATAAACTTTTTGTTGTTGTTGTCATTGTTGTTTTAGCTGGCCGATGCCGAGTTTGAACCCGCCAGCTTTGGGGTATATGACTGGTGCTTTACCCACTGAGCTATAGGTGCTGCCAATCTATAAACTTTTATCCATCTTTTAAGGTTAATGGTTTTTTGAGACTTAAGGTTTAAGAAATCCTTCCCTACATAAAGGTCAAGAATACACTTACCTGTATTTTCTTCCACAAGTCCTAAAGATTTATTTTAATAGATAAGGAGTTAATTTTTGAGTTGAAGTAGGAATCAACTGCTTTAAAAATTTCCCTATGGACAGCCAGTTGATCAAACAACTCCATTCACTAAAAAATCTTTTTCTCCTGTAAAAAGAAGTTGCAGTGTCCCTTCTGTTTTATAGCAAACATATTCTTTCTATATATGTAGGCCTACTTTCTGGGCTCTCTATCCTATTCTACTGGTCTATGTTGTACTAATCTATTTATTACTGTGCTGTCTTAATTATCATAGCTTAAAAAAATAAAAAAAGTCCTGATAGCTTCTAAGATAAGTGAGAACTCCCCCAAGTCAGAAGTAGTTATTTTTAGCTTTTGATTTTCATTGATGTTTATAGTCACCTTGACCTATTTGTCAAATACTTTTTGCTCTTGATTTTGAAGAGATCTCTCTTAAAACTTTCTCTCTCTTTTTTTTTACTTTCTCATTTTTGTATGATTTTCATTTTAGGTTTTGCAGTTTGTTCTGTCAGACTAAGGAATTTGCATGTTATCCTTTTTTATTATAAGTTGTTATTCAGGGTATTAAATTTTATCAACTGTTTTTATATATCCTCTGAAATGATTATTTAATCTGCTTTAATGCTATATACATACACATACTACCCATATACTTAAGATATAAATAACAATTCAAGTGCATAAAAAATTTTAATACTATAGTTTCCTCATTTAAAAAAATCACTTTAAAATTCGTTCATTCATTTTCTTTAGAGACAGAGTCTTGTTTTGTCTCCCAGGATGGAATGCAGTGGCATGATCACAGCTCACTGTAACCTCAAATTCCTGAACTCAAGCAATCCTCCTATCTCAGCATCTCAAGTAGCTAGGACTGTAGGTGCATGCTACCACACCCAACTAATTTTTTTAATTTTTACTTTGATAGATACAGGGGTCTTCCTATGTTGCCTAGGTTGGACATGAACTCCTGGAGTCATGAACTCCTGCCTTGGCCTCCCAAAGTGCTTGGATTACAGGTATGAGCCACTGTGCCCTGCCTAAAATATATCTTTTAAAGGCACCAACATCCCCAGTGATAGAGGTACTTTTTAAGATACCGTTTTAATTTTTTGGTATAAAAATATAAACAGATAAATTGAAAAAAGTTTTAAAATGAATACTCTCTTTCCATCATTTTACTCTGCTGGGCTGAATACACACACAAATATGCACACATATGTGTAGGTATACATTCATGCACATGTTAACACATTTCTGTCCATTTTAGTTTTGATGCATTTCAAAGTAGAGACATAAGTGTACTCCCCTCTTTTCAAAAAATGAATATGTAATGAAATGCACAAGTCTTTAGCACAATTTGTTCAGTTTTGTCAAACGCCACCCTTGGAGTTACTGATTCAGTAAGTCTAGGGTAGGGACTAAGAATTTGCATATCTAATAAATCCCTAAGCAATACTGATTAACTTTTAAAACCACTAATATAGGCCATTACTATCACCCCTGAAAGTTCCCTCATATTTTTTCCCAATCCTTAGTCTCCTGACACAACCTTTCTAATTTTTTTCCAATATAAAATAGTTTCACCTCTTCTAGAATTCTGTATAAAAGGAATCATAATATGTGCTCTTTTGTGTAAAGTTTCTTTCACTCTGCATAATGTTTTCATTATTCATCTATGTAGCTGTATGTACTGACAGTTTGCCTCATTTTGGTATGAGTACTATTAAGTTGCATGGAAATATCAGTTTCTTTATCCATTCACTGCTGATGGAAATAGAGTATTTGATAGCAAACTTTAAGAAGGATATCTTGCTTTAGATTACAAAGGCCAAAAACAGATGATTTATGGGTTACTTTTAACTATTTTTTTTTCAGTGCCAGTCTTGAATTATAAGCAATTACAAAGACATTTGTTGTAAAATCAGTTTAATTTTATGTATCTATCATAGGGCTATGCTAGTGCTTTTTAAAACATTTACAACTTTAACCATTTTTTTATTGTTAATCATAGCTGTGCACATTTGTGCAATCAAGGGGTACAATGTGCTGGTTTCATATACAATCTGAAATATTCTCATCAAACTGTTCAACGTAGCCTTCATGGCATTTTCTTAGTTATTGTATGTAGACATTTGTATTCTGCATTTAATAGGTTTTGCCTGTACCCATTCTAAGATGCACCCTAGGTGTGGCCCCACGGATTACTCTCCCTCCCTTGGGGGGGGGGGATAACCTCCCCCCTCCCTTGGCCCTTTCCCCATATTCTTGAGCTATAGTTGGGTTATAGCCTTCATATGAAAGCTATAAATTAGCCTCATGGTAGGGCTGAGTACATTGGATACTTTTTCTTTCATTCTTGAGATACTTTGCTAAGAATATGATTTTAATCATTTTTAAGTGTATGGTTCTATGGCATTAAGTACATTCACACTGTTGTCCAACCCGCGACATTATCCATCTCCAGAGCTTTTTCATCTTGTGAAACAGAAACTCTGAATCCTTTATTTATTTATTTATTTAATTTTGAGATACAGAGTCTCACTATGTTGCCCTCAGTAAAGTGTTGTGGCATCACAGCAACCTCAAACTTTTGGGCTCAAGTGATTCTCTTGCCTCAACCTGCAAATCACAATGCCCAGCTATTTTTAGAGACTGGGATTTTGCTCTTGCTCAGGCTGTTCTTGAACTCCTGAGTCAAGCAATCCACTAATCTTGGCCTCCCAAGGTGCTGGGATTATGTGCTGGCCTATGAGAGTGCTTTTTGAAGGCTGTTATGCAGAGCTGCTTAGACAACTACTAAGTTTATGGTAACGTTTTAAACTAACTGGAGTAATTTTTAGAAATAAAAAAAAAATGATCTTCATGATAGAAGTTATTCTTCTACATACTATTGAAAAATGATAATAAATCAAGAATTCACTAAAGGTTAAAAGGAAATGAAAGCCTTACACATTTAAAAATGACATATTAGGGCCAGGTGCAGTGGCTTACGCCTGTAATCCCAGAAGCGGGCAGATCACCTGAGCTCATGAGTTCAAGACTAGCCTGAGCTAGAGCAAGTCCCTGCCTCTAAAAATAGCCAGGTATTTGTGGTAGCCACCTGTAATCCCAATTATTTGGGAGGCTAAGGTAAGAGAATCATTTGAGCCCAGGAGTCTGAGGATGCTGTGACCTATGATGCCATGGCACTCTACCCAGGGTGACACAGTGAGACTCTGTCTCAAAAACATATATATATATATATATATACATATATACACACACACATACACACAATTATATAGTAAATGAACAGAGTTTATTGCATGTATGAATGTGAAGCTATTTCTGATAGCATTTCACGTCTCCCCAGGAAAACATATTCAACGAATGGGAAGTCATCAATCTACAAAAAAATGAAAAAAAAAAAATTCAACCTCCTCCTAAATTAGAAATACTTGAAATCAGACTGAATGAAATGCATGTATTTGTGCTCACATGGAAACAGTAACTATACTTGATTCAAAAATTTCTAATAACTCCAGAAGTCCATTTTCTGCATCTTCCTTAGCTCCTCTTAAAATTTATACATATGTATTATAATTGTAAGGAATGGTCAAGTCTCTTTCACATGTATTTACATAAATATTTTTATACTTTATTTCTTTTACTAAATCAAACTCTGCTAGTATTAAGAAACTATACCACAAAGTCAGGATGTCATCAGTGAACTAAATTGTTAGAGAAAACTAAAGTCCGAAAGCATAGAATAGGAAGCAGGAATTGAATGGACAACAATTAAATAAATAAATAGGACTATAGAGTAAATAAATAAAGCATGTAAGAGGGGAATTATCATTAAGAGATTATAAATTTTGTCATTTGCCTCTTGCTTCTAACTTATTAATAATACACAGAAATATCGGGAGGTGGAGCAAGATGGCGGCCGAGTAACAGCTTCCCTGCAACTGGGCAAAGTGAGTCTGGGGAGATAAGACTCCAGGCATCTCTGGCTGGTGGGATCTGCCTATAATCATCCCTTTGAGGATACAGGGAGTCAGCAAGGGACTTCTGGACCCCAAGAGGAGGACAAAAACAGTGGAAAACTGGCAAGTGGT